>CM031616.1:75348368-75350868 GCA_018398815.1 Conus ventricosus
GCATTTCTTGATTTCAACCCTTTCACCACCAGTGCATTTCCTGATTTTAACTTTTCTAACACCACTACATTCATGAATTTTTAACCCCTTTTTAACAGCAGTATGTTCCATGATCTCTTAACACTTTTAAACCGCTGAAGAATTTATCTTAACCCTTTTAACACAAGTGCATTTCTTGGTTTAACCCTTTCAGCCTCTGTGCATTTCTTGAATATAACCCTTTCAACATCAGTGCATTTCTTGACTATACCCCTTTTAAAGCTGGCGGATTTGTTGATTTTAACCCTCTCAGAGCCGATGCATTTCTTTATTCTAGTCCTTTTAGTCCAATTATGAATTTCTTGATTTTATCCCTGTCAACAGTAACGCCACTTTTGATGTAAAACCTTTCAAGACCACTGCATTTGTTGATTTAAACCTTTTCAACACACGTTCATTTCTTGATTGTAACTCTTTCCAGGTAGGTGTAGCCACAAACAAAACAGAAGAAAGCCAGAGCAGGGCTCCGTGTCAGCATCAGTGTAAACAATGCTACATCTGTGTGTGTGTGTGTGTGTGTGTGTGTGTGTGTGTGTGTGTGTGTGTGTGTGTGTGTATGTGTGTGTGTGTGTGTGTGTGTGTGTGTGTGTGTGTGTGTGTGTGTGTGTGTGTGTGTGGTACCTCTGTGAGGAAGTGGAGGTGTGGCGTAAAACCCTACATGCCCAGAAATCCATCCACAGGTTCGGAAAACCGGCTCGGATTGCTGCAGACCGCGTTTTTGTTCATTGCAAAGCGAAAGCAGCTGTTTCACCAGTGAAGGGCCCCTGCTGAGTCTCGAGGTGCTGTGAGCGCGTTGGCTTACTGTTGCAGCAGCTGACTGACAGTCGTGTGTTGGTCTGATGGTGTGCAAGTAGTGCCGGCTTCCTTACTCACTGCTCTTGTCTCCAGTTTGTTTCCCCTTACCATGGTCTCTTAGCAAACCATCCTAAATGCATTGTTTGTCTGTTCCAACGTCCACATTGTGTGCACATTTTTACATCCAATCAGTTTTGTTGTGTGCCTATGTGCCAATGTCCATGCTCCTGGTAAAACACACACACACACACACACACACACACACACACACACACACACACACACACACACACACACACACACACACACACACACAAGAGTGGGTTGTAAAGCGCCTGAAGCTTGGTCTCTCACTCATTGACGGCATCATTGAAGTCATCACCATCATCAAGGGTGCTGTGGGATTTAAACTCCAAACGTCCGGCCACAAACTGAGTGCGCGACCACTGAGCCATCCCTGCTGCTGTCTGTGCCTTGCTGGACCCGGTGCCTTTCTGGTAGTGACCAGCCGGTTGCCATGGTGAGGCTGGTGACCTGTCCACGTGGTGTTGACCTTGTTGACAGCCCGCCATGGAGACCGTTCATCTGTCATGTAGAGAGCAGTGCCGTGTGCTACAACAACACCAGTGGTTTGGGCTGTTCGGGGAAGGGGAGGGGGGGGGGGGGGGTTACAATGTAATAATGACGTTTCCACAGAACCGCAGATAACATTATTCTGATGGTGTGTACACATTGATGTTATGAAATCCGAGCATAGCTATATCATTTATACTAATGGCGTGTACACATTGATGTTATGAAATCCGAGCATAGCTATATCATTTATACTGATGGTGTGTACACACTGATGTTATGAAATCCGAGCATAGCTATATCATTTATACTGATGGCGTGTACACACTGATGTTATGAAATCCGAGCATAGCTATATCATTTATACTAATGGCGTGTACGCATTGATGTTATGAAATCCGAGCATAGCTATATCATTTATACTGATGGTGTGTACACACTGATGTTATGAAATCCGAGCATAGCTATATCATTTTATACTGATGGCGTGTACACATTGATGTTATGAAATCCGAGCATAGCTATATCATTTATACTGATGGCGTGTACACATTGATGTTGTGAAATCGAGCATAGCTATATCATTTATACTGATGGCGTGTACACATTGATGTTATAAAATCCGAGCATAGCTATATCATTTATACTGACGGTGTGTACACATTGATGTTGTGAAATCCGAGCATAGCTATATCATTTATACTGATGGCGTGTACACATTGATGTTATAAAATCCGAGCATAGCTATATCATTTATACTGATGGTGTGTACACATTGATGTTATGAAATCCGAGCATAGCTATATCATTTATACTGATGGCGTGTACACACTGATGGTGCGAATTCCCAGTGTAGCTATATACATTGTTATGCTGGTGTGTACACACTATGGTATGAATTCCCAGTGTAGCGATATACATTGTTATGTTGGTGTGTACACACTATGGTATGAATTCCCAGTGTAGCTATATACATTGTTATGTTGGTGTGTACACACTGGTGGTATGAATTCCCAGTGTAGCGATATACATTGTTATGTTGGGTGTGTACACACTGATGGTATGAATTCCCAGTGTAGCTTTATATATATAT
>CM031616.1:75353368-75358368 GCA_018398815.1 Conus ventricosus
TATAATATATATATATATATTGTTATGTGGTGTGTACACACTATGGTATGGGTTTCCCCGTGGAGCTATATACTTTTTTAGGTTTGGGGTGTACACATGATGCTATGAATTCCCCGTGTAGCTATATACATTGTTATGCGGGTGGTACACACTGATGGTTATGAATTCCAGTGTAGCTATATACATATATACAATGAACTAATAAATTCCAAGGAAAAGTCCCGGGGCACCATTCCAGCAACTTACAGGGGCAGCTTGGTGATGCAATGACTGCAAGAAATATTCAATGTAAGCAAGGTTGCTTTATGTCTTAGATTGAAGAAATAGGGGAAAACAAGCATTCATATCTGCAGTGGTAGATAAATTATGCCTAAAAAACATTATGTGCTTGAGTGGGTGAATGGGAAAAAAAATAAAATAATGCTTCTCAAATGAGCCTCAGCAGCTTATAGTCTCCAAGCGGAAGACAGTCTCCAATGGGGAGGAAACCCCACTAACTTTATAACTTTAAAATTTATATATTATATATTTTTATATATATAATATTATATATATATTTTTATATATATATATTTTGTTAAAAAGTAAGGTTTAAAACTATCTACAGCGCTGTTTCATGCAATGCAATCATCAGGATTTGGTGGGTCTGTGCTGCCGGTTTTTTTATAACTGTTGTGTTGTCTGTCATCACGTGCTGTCTGTGTTTTTCGTGTGTTTCGGGTTCTTTTCACTGATAGGAATTTCCACTTGTGCCTGCAGTTGTTAACCATTTCTATCCTAGTATTAAAGTTGCCAGTTGTGGTTTGCATAGTATTATGTACTTTTTGTTGAGCATAGGTTACATCTTTTTGAAATGTTGTTGTATGGTGCTGCTCTTTCTATGATTTTCCAGGATATATTGTATTCTATCTTTTTCTCTTTGAGTTTTCCAGATGTATTTACTCAATTCTGTTTGGTTTTTGTATCTTTCTTTGTTAAAATGACTGTTTGTGGTTTGCATATCTAGTTTTAAATTGGTTTTCAGTGATACCTATATATGTTTCTTCTGCGTTCTCTGATGTTACAGTGGCTTGGTACACAATGCTGTTGTAGAGGCATTTGTTGCTCAGAGGGCACTGTTCTTTCTTGGTACAGTTGCAGGATTTCCTTTCATCACCCTCGTTTTTCTCTGAAATGCTTTTCATTTTTTTGGTTGAATCATGATGTTTTTAAGGTTGGGCATACATGAGTATGATAATTTGATGCTGTTTTTGTTGAATATTTGGATAATTTGTGCTTTTTTGGGAATGATGATGTTAGGATTTAAAGAATTCTTTCCCAATATTTGTTTTCACTCTTCCGTCATTGGGGGGTTGTACCATATGATCTTTTTTTTCCTGTTCTTCTTGTGTCTGCTCTGTTTTATTGGGTCATATTGTAGTTGTAGTTGTAGCCATTTTTGTGTAACGCTTCTTGATATTCAGCTGCAGCGTTATTGAATGCTGTTTCTTTGCATGACAGGTTAGAATAATCTCTTTTTTAAATCCCTTGGGTATTGTTTTTTAGTATGGAAGGTGGATGGTTACTTTGTTATTTACATAGACAGGTGTATCTTTTGGGTTTTTTTGTATGGTTTATATATGTGTGGTTGAGATAAAAACGTTATATCTAGATAGTTCACTATCTTTTTATTTGCTTCTAAGTAAATTTTTAGATTTTGGTTTTGGAAGATTTTACACAGTTCTTTTTTTTATTTTCAATGTTTCTAGGGTTGTCATTCAGCGCAGCGAGGCCGTCATCCTGTACAGTCCGACTTGGTTTTCCCAGTTCTTTTGAATGTTAGACAGCATGAACAGTTCCGACAAGTTCGCAAGTTTCGGCACCATCTTTACGATCCCATTGTGACATCAAAAGTTGAATTCTTGTTTGCGCTCTTGGTCCAGATTTCATTTTTGCTTTTGTATTTAGAGTTTTCTTTGTATGGAAAATGATTTCCATTTGCCCCTGATATTTCAGTGTATTTGCTGGCAAATTTTATAGCTTTTCAAGAAACTCAACAAGCAAATTTTATAGCTTTCAAGAAACTCAAAGCAAGATAATACATTTTTTTATAACATTTGATATAGTAGACTTCTACACATCTATAGATGAAGATCTGCTCACCAAGCTAAAAAAATTTGCCAGCAAATACACGAAATATCAGGGTCAGAATGGAAATCATTTTCCATACAAAGAAAACTCTATACACAGCAAAAATGAATCTGGCCAAGAGCGCAAACAAGAATTCAATTTTGATGTCACAATGGGATCGTATGATGGTGCCGAAACTTGCGAACTTGTCGGACTGTTCATGCTGTCTAACATTCAAAAGAAACTGGAAACCAAGTCGGACTGTACAGGGATGACGGCCCCGCTGCGCTGAATGACAAAACCCCAGAAACATTGAAAATAAGAAAAAGAATGTGTAAAATCTTCCCCCAAATCTAAAAATCACTATAGAAGCAAATAAAAAGATAGTGAACTATCTAGATATAACGTTTGATCTCAACCAGCACATATATAAACCATACAAAAAACCAATGATACACCTGTCTATGTAAATATCAAAGTAACCATCCACTTCCCTACTAAAAAACAATACCAAGGCATAAATAAGAGATTAAACTAACCTGTCATGCAATGAAAGATTCAATAAACGCTGCAGCTGAATATCAAGGAAGCGTTACACAAAAGTGGCTACAACTACAAACTACATATGACCAGATAATAACATGAGCAGCACAAGAAGAACAGGAAAAGAAAGATCAATGGTACAACCCCCTATGACGGAAGAGTGAAAACAAATATAGGGAAAAATTCTTTAGAATCCTAACTCATCATTCCAAAAGGCACAAAATTTTCAAGATATTCAACAAAAACGCATCAAATTATCATACTCATGTATTTCCCAACCTTAAAAACATCATTGATTCAACCAACAAAATGAAAAGCAGTACAGAAAAAAAACGAGGGGGATGAAAGGAAATCCCGCAACTGTACCAAGAAAGAACAGTGCCTTCTGGAAACAAATGCCTCTACAACGCATTTTGTACCAAGCCACTGTAACATCAGAGAAAAGCAGAAGAAAAAATATATAGGTTCACTGAAAACCATTTAAAACTAGATATGCAAACCCCCAAACAGTCATTTAACAAGAAAGATACAAAAACAAAAAGAATTGAGTAAATACATCTGGAAGCTCAAAGAGAAAAAGATAGAATACAATTATCCTGGAAAATCATAGAAAGAGCAGCACCCCTACAACAACTTTCAAAAAAATGTACCTATGCTCAACAGAAAAGTACATAATACTATGCAAACCACAACTGGCAAATTTAAATACTAGGTAGAAAATGGTTAAAAATGCAGGCACAAGTGAAATTCCCATCAGTGACAAGAACCAGAAACACACGAAAAACACAGACAGCACGTGATGACAGACAACACAAGCAGTTATAAAACACCCGGCAGCACAGACCACCACATCCTGATGATTGCATTGATGAAACAGCGCTGTAGATAGTTTTAAAAACCCTTTCTTTTTAACAAAGTTGCTCCCAGTTCGGTTGAGCATTTTTTTAAAAATCTCTGCTGGTACTAAATACCATTGTCTATATATATATATATATATAATATATAGCTGAGTTTGTCTGGGCTGTTCGCTTATACATGGGCCCCAATTTTGGGCCGATCGCCACCAAATTTGGTTACAAGTATCCTTGCTGTCCCGCAAACAGCAACGTCGGGTCGGCGATACGCAATTTGCGTCCACAGACGCAAAACTGGACATCGGAACACTACACGACAGACAAATCACGGGCCGAGACGGGGTCGAAGCGCGTTTGAATTTGGGTTAAATGACGCATTTAATCCTGACACATCTGTATGACGTCAAAATGTTTTCAGACTGTCGTAAAAATTTTACGTAATCTCCATCGCAACGCTTGAATAAGTTTCCTTATGGGAGGAAAAAAGCCCCGCCTTCGTGTATTTCCATGAAAAGATCATTGCTATACAATCTTTGTTATTTCAGTGAATAATCATTACTGTACAACCTTTGTTGTATTCTAGAGGATCATTACTGTACAATCTACGTAATATTCCATGTATTCCTAGAGGATCATTCCCCTTATCTATTATATAAAGCTGAGTTTGTCTGTCTGTTCGCTTAATACACGGCCACAATTTTGGGCCGATCGGCCCCAAAAATTTTGGTATCAAGTATCCCTTTCTGTCTACAAACAGCAACGTCGAGTCGGCGATCACGTGACGCATTTGGTCGTGGGCGCAGTTTTTGGGCCACAGACGCAAAAGGACATCGGAAAAACTACACGGCCACAGTTCTAGGCCGATCGGCACCAAATTTTGGGATCAAGTATTCTTGGTATCGACGCAATTTGCGTCCACAGACGCAAAACTGAACATCGGAACACTACACGACAGACAAACTCAGCTTTATATAATAGATTTAATTATATAATAGATTTGGAAAAGTGTTCACGTGAATGTTTAGGGGGGAAAATATCGAACAAAAAACCGCATACCCCCAAAATTTAATTTGAATTAGGCGAAACCATGAACTTTGATTCACGAAGGTCATTCATGGCAAAACATGTAAACAACATTAGAGAGCTGTGAGGTATTATTAAAAAACGCACAAGAAAAAATCCCAAGAAAAAGACGTGGTGTCCTTTGCCTGTTCTGCACACGTTTACAGCGAATGAGACGTCATAAACGTTTGAAAAAATAATGCTGGTAAGAGCAGTGCCGTGTGCGACAACAACACCATGGGGGGTGGGGGGGGCGGGCGGGAATGGAGGGGGGGGGGGGTTACCAATGTAAGCATGACGTTTTCCACAGAAAACGCAGATAACATAGTCTGATGGTGTGGTACACATTGATGGAGGAAAGCCGAGCATAGCTAGAGGCATTTAAGACTAATGGCGTGTACACATTGATGGTATAAAGCCGAAGCATAGCTA
>CM031616.1:75360868-75380868 GCA_018398815.1 Conus ventricosus
TATTTAGCACTATTACCGGGACTGATCCTACACTATTAATGGAAACTGGATCCTGTGACGGATGGTAACCGAGGTCCAGGCTGGCGTTCAGACCGCAAAAGACTGTCCGAGATTTATCATCCACCTTGTGGCTTTCGTACCAATATCTTCGTCCTCTACCACAATGTACAGATTGGGATGTGAGTATGCATTTTTCTTTCCTTTTTTCATTTATCATGGTTTCATTATCGTTGAGAGTGTGACCAATAGATAGATTCCTTGCCTGGGTAAGGCAGCTCTTATTCCGATTTTGATGTGAAGTGTGCAAACAACAGGCAGAGGGGGAACATGCCAGGTTGACTGAGGGTATAAATTTGCCTCGGTGTGTGGGGGGGGGGGTGTGGTGCGTGGGTGCGTGGGTGTGTGTGGTGTGAGTATGGTGTGAGTGTGTGTGTGTGGGGGGTGATGTGGATGATGAGTGGGTGATGGAGGTGAGAGAGAGAGAGAGGGAGAAGAGAGAGAGAGGGGGGGAGAGAACAGCAGGATACCAAGCCGGGCTCACTTGCTTCACCACACGAGTTTGTTGGGCAAAAGTGGACTAAAAGCAGCCTGTTCCTGTGGCGGAAGAGAAAGGAGAATCACCGCAGACAGACAGAGAAAGAGAGAACAGAGAAGACAGACAGACAGACAAGAAGGCGGCAGACAACACACACACACACACTCTATCTGCTCTCTCAATTCAAGGACATAAAAATCCGCACACTTTCTTCTGACTAATTTCCACCACATACTGTGACACGGGGCTGAAATACGATCACTTTATTTACGGCGCGCGGCAGTTGTCACCTAGCCGTCTGTGAAAACAAACAACACTCAGGTGGGCACCACATGTGGGGGAAAATCTAGATTGCCATCAGAACGTGGCTGTCGACGTGGCACGACCTGGCCGTCATTGGGTTGGAACTACTGCACAAAGAAGTGTGTGTTGATTGCGCCCCGTGTGGCCACGGTGTTTTAAATTGTGTTATTTTAAAAGCGAAAAACGTTTACTGTACGGGGGGGTAAAGCACATGGTGGTTATTCGAGGCCATACGTTTGGATTTTAACTGCATGTAGAGTATTTGGTGAAAGAAATTAGGAGGGTAACATGGAGGCAAGCTAACTAGTCACATGTTTCCCGCACAGCGTTCATTTCTTAAGGCGAAGTAAACACGGCTGATTCGTGGACTTGATTGATTGTTAACTACAAGTCAGGGGTTTATATGGGGCAAGCTGACTTGTGTATTAAGAGGTGTATACTTTTCGACTTCTAACCAGTTCATCTGCCGTTTAAGGGTCCCGGATGCAACGGAATGCGAATGGTGTTTGTGTGTGTGTGTGTGTTTTTGAATGTGCTGGCAACAAACTAGAGAGGGTTAGGGCAGACCTTAGTACATCTACCAGTATGAGAGGAGTAGTGTGGTTGGCTAGCTCTATCTTTATACAAGCTTCAATATTCAATGACGGATGTACTACAACCGACAAAACGATGTGGTACAGATAGGCTGACACAGCGAACCCGCACATTGTTTGTACACGCGCACGGCCGCGAACAAAAAATCAATATGCGAGAGACGGGCTTGCAGGTGAGGGTGGGGTGGGGGGGTGTATTCATTGTCGAGGTTGAACTGCCGCCCAGTGGCGTGAGCGCGGGTTCGTGGGCCATGGAAGGTGTGTGGGGGTAGTGAGAAGATATTTACGGGATTTTGTGCAGGTTGGTTTGGTTTATATAATATTTTGGATCAGGCAGAACAAAGATATGGGAATGGTAGCGGACAATCTTGACAAGCCGGTTGATACCATGCACAATTTGGTAGTGCTTTGGATGAGTTGAGAGCGGCAGGCCCGTCACAGTCTCGCAAACTAAGAGAGATTGCTCGTTGTTGAATCCATAGGCTAAAAGGTTTTCTTACAGTTGTCATTTTTCACAGAAGTCGACTCGATGAGGAAGAGGGGTATTTCATGTTTGCAACAGTGACGAGAGTAGAATTGATGGACTACTTCCACTACTAGAACCAATTCAACTTCAACACACTCTCTCAAATCCGCACAGGGAGAGAAGTACCAGCGCTAGCACCCTGACTCAAAGGTCTCAGTGCAAGGCAGTTCGGCGATCACGCTGTCACCCCGACGTCAAAGGTCACGTGGCAAGCCCGTTTCGTTAGCGCGTCAACCCTGAAGCGTCAAAGGTCACAGTGGCAAGCCGTTCTTTAGCGCTTCACCCTGAGCGGTCAAAGTTATCAGCATGAGATCAGATGCTGCGTCTTGTCCGCCTGTTCGGCGACGCCCTGTTAACAAACTTTGAGGCTGCCTTTTTAGCTCTGCTAACAGCAGTATGTTTACGTTTGATAAAAAACCTCTAGGTAACTCGGCCAGGGCCAGTCCCCAAGCCTGCTGATAATAGGAGGGGTGAATAAACTGTTTGTGGTGCACAGGGCGCTGCGTTATCTTGCAACAAAGAGCCATGCATCACTAAAAACGCAAGCACTGTCTTGCACTGAAGTGGTTTACACAGGACAAATAATAAAGCTCTGTGTACACCACACACACTCCCACCCCCAATCACCCCAAGTTCTTATTTAGGTTTTAAGTAAGTTACCCCAATTTTTAATTAAGTTACTTCAAGTTCTTAATAAGGTCTTGATTAAGTTTTTAATTAATGGTCGTTACAAGGTCTGTAAATAAGTGCTGTGGTTTAAGTATCCTTTAAGTACTATCAATTCTGATTAAGTTATCTTAGAATTTAGCAAAAAAATACTATCTATTTGTATCTTAAATAGGAAAATGGCGACTAGAGACACACACACCGCAAAAAACGCTCAAGCGTGAGGTTGGTCTTGCTCAGCTTTTCTGCAGAGATTTTAAGAAGTGGTACATCCATGCAACCGAGTGATTACAGTCGGGACTAAATGAAGGTCTTGTAGAGACCCCAGGGTCTTTATTGATGGACTTGCATCAGGGGAGAATAAGCCATGATATTTTTATAAAAAAATGTATAAGAGTTGTCCAGTGGAAATGGAGCAAAATAGGCGTGGGGAGAGGGGGGGTGTTGTGGCGTGCCGTTTGGCTGTTCTGTATTAACGGTTCCAGGTTTGTGGTTAATTTTTCGTGCGGTGCGGTGCCATTGTGTAATATATTTAGTGCCATAAGTCAATCCCCCAAACAGCACAAGGCGCCAAAAATGGGCAACAGTTTTAAGTTCAATATTCCAGGAAGACTTTGGGGCCCTTGTATCACATGAGGTTTTTTATACTGGCATTGAATCAACTTTCTGGCCTGGGCGTGATGTTTTTCATATGCGGAAACATATTTTTTTGTCTGTCCACTCTGCGAAGTGTGTGTTTCCGGCTTCAAACAGCGCCAGATGGTTGATAATGGGGCTCCACCTGGGTCAGTGTTTTCCCTGGGTTCTTTCCTCCACCTGATTCAGTTTTCTGGTCTGCTGATTGTTCCAGATCGTTCATTTTTGAGGGAAATAAAATCTAGAATATGATGAAAAAGTTAGTTACCCCATGATTAATGCGTGAACAATGGTCCCAAATCGGTAGTATAATCACATCCTAGAGACTCTAATGACCTTGTTAAAACTGGATCTTGCGTTTAAATCAGACTAAATCTTGGGCTAATAATGGAGCATATCTACTGACATTTATGTACAAACTAAGAACCGTTGGCCAACACGTTTCACCATTCGAGACCCCAGCTGCGCTGCATTACCTGTTATGAGACTTTAAAATGTTCGTGCGGCGACATTTGTTGTGAAGCGGATTCAATGCTGAATGCAGTTCCAGGAAGCTGTTGTGTGGGTTCCACAGGCTGCCTAAGAATACAGCCTCTCCTTTTTGGGCAAATACTATTGAGCATCAATCTTGTCATTCATAAGTTCAGGACAGGTTTAGCCGCGCTGTTACGGGAGTAGATTCATCCACTGTGGCATGTTTTTTATTTAATGAAATTTATTTGATGGTTAATTAAAATGACACCGAAAAAACTAGTGCAACCTGTATACATTCTGCGGTATGGGAAGCCTAATGTAGATACTCAATGCTTGGTAAAGAGCTGGTAAGAATTAAACCACCAGAGCTTGGCAAACTAGACCTTTGAGGATTCAGCAAAGCTAATTGCTATCATTGCAGCTTCGGGTGCTACGAAAGATTTTCTAGTTAAGCAAGAATAATTCCAGACAATATAAATTATGTAAGAAAAAAATACATTATAAAAAATGGCTTCACTCGCAATAAGAGAGCGGCGCTGTGGTGAATGCCTTGCGTTTACGCAGTAAATGTCGCATTAGTAAACTGGGGAAGACGGCGAAGAAAAAGACATACAAAGCTAGGAGCAACTAGCAGCTGCCAAGACCCTATAAAGGCAAGACTGAGCAGTTTAGATGTTATTAATGACACCCGAAAGAACAGGGGCATGCAGCTAACACATTAAAAATGTTGACACAAGCATAAAAGAATATTATCTAGTAACAGCAAACAGTCCAGACATTGCCCCCACCAAAATTCAAGTGACGTTTATCAACCATCAGAAAAAACAAAAGGATGCAAGAAAATCCGCGTTTTATTGTCGTTGGTCTGACCGCCGTGTATTTGTTGCACATAAATTGGCTGAATAAAAAAGGAACCAAAATCTATTATTTCGCCCAAAGGATACTGGAAGGCATCACAGCAATTACAAAGCTAAGCCAAGCACGGTTTCAGGGTGAACAAACAGCTAAAATGGTTACAAAACAGGCGATTTGGCAAATGTATTTTACCTGCACCTAGGCGAATACGGAAGACATCACTTTGTCAATACAACTCCAAACGACACCCATCAAATGATATTCTAAATTTACCCTCTGATAGGAGTAGACGAAAAAGATTTAGTACCCCTCACAGTCATTGACATAGCGTCAAGAATACAAAGATCGAGCCATTAACACAAAAGAAGTGCTTCCTGCTGGTGCTGTTGCCGATAACAACTGATATACCAACGAGGAGGCACTAACTGATCCTCGCTTATTCAATTGATACGAAAAGAATTTTAAGGTCCAAGTGCATCAATATTTGTTAAAACCAGATTAACTAGTAAAGGCATTCCGGGTGTTTCACAGATCACAGCGATAGTTTTGAAACTGTAACAAACAGTATTAGCCGAAAGACTTTTTTCCTACCAGATCACTGAGAGCTGATTACATTCTCGCAACCAAATGGGTTAGAAGACAGCCTCAGTTTTGGCGCGCAAGGAATAATGAAAATTTAAAGGCTAAAACCAGTACAAGCAATCAAAGAAAACAATATATGTCGGAAGACTCCAGTACACCCGCAAACTATTACCGTTTGGTTAAAATAAGGTACCTTTAGTTAACCGGGAAACAGAAGGGACACTCGCATCAGGCAACTGATCCGTTTTGAGTGTTGAGCCAATTGAAATAAAAAGAAGTGTAAAAATGAAAATCCGCCCGTGAATTATTACGAAAACTGACACAACAAAACAACCAGCTTCCTCAAAGAATCTTTTTGTGAAAGAAAAACTGCAGATAAGTCCGCCAGGCACAGTTTCCCCGCTTTAATTAATTTCGTTCTCCATGCCCAATTGCATATGAAAACTCGATTAACAAACTCCCGTTTTGGGTTTGTGTCTATCTAATGACTGCGGGGTGCGAACAACAGTTGGGTTGATCTCATGAGATGACTCCGCAGTGTGTGACGTGAGTCCATAGGAAAAGCTGATTGCCAACAATGCTCTTTGTAGTTGTCCATGTAGATGTGTTGACATGCACAACGCTGCGAGATATTCCCGTTGCGTGCGTAATGAGTGTCTCCTGCTCGAAATACTGTACAATTTTACCTTAACCCCACCTACTCCGATCACCTTCCAGATAAGTTCATCCTTCATCTGTCCTAAAACCTTCTTGTTTAGTAATTAATGCAAAGAAGGCGAATCGTTAGGGAATCAGATGTATCATTCCAGCCTGCAGCCCTTTAGCCACTGCCCATGTCCTGTCATTTTTTTTGTTTGTGTTTTTGTTGTTTTGTGGTATAGAGGTGCGTCAGTGGGATATCTATAACAAAACTATCTGTATCTGGGTATAGTAACTCGGACTCAGGATCCAGGCTTAAAGTAGTCCATAAAGAAATGTCCTACTACAAAAGCTTTGATAATTCTAAAACAGTAAACCCAATAAATACAGGTGTCCAATTTGACTTTCTTTTTTTTCATCATTATGCCTAAAAGGTGATCATGAAAATCGTCGGAAGCCTGATAATTAGTTTTGAAGGCACTTACTTTGCGGCGTTTCTTGTGGTGACTAATCGAACATCTTTGCTCTTGTCGATTCTCCAGAGTCTTCCAAATCAATGTTGTTCATCACTTGAAAAATCTTTTTTTCTGAGCATCGGGGAGGTAGGTCTGAGGGTCAGGGTCTTCATGATGTATGGTTTCATGAACGGTTCGGGATCAAAGCAATTCTAACAGAGGACAGCTGTAACTTTAAACCATGTCTTAAATAAAATGTACATCCTGTAATTGACCGACATATTTTTTTTGCCTCGAAGATTAGGCACAAGTGAGGTGGTTCTCTTGGATCCATCTTTAGACTTCTGCTGCTGAATGGAAGTCATTAGTCAGGTCATGGAGTTCATGAGGAGTTCTAAGTCAACCTTCTAGTATGAACCACGCTGTTGATCAAGGCGTTTAAACGCCCAACCACTTTAAAATAGGCTTTTTTTGAATATTAATTCGGACCTGTGTACATTTTAAAGTTGCGTATTGGAAGCGATTGCCCATGCCTCAACCATACAGATGGTTTGCATCTAAATATACATAAGATATGAGACCTTTTACTTGGATCATAGTCGCCAAGTATTTGTGTTTTGCTTTACGTAATGAATGCGACGCCATACTAATTCTTCCACGCAATCCGTTTGCAAGCATCGGGAGCAGTGGTAAATCCGACAAGAAATAATCTGTACTCCAAGAAACTTTAAGAAAGCATCCCAACTCATCCCGGCGCCGAATGTAATGCCGCAGGTCCAAACTGGTAATGTTTCATGAGGTCTTCCTATAATATTTTCAAAGACGTCCGCCAACAAACATACAGCTGCCATCGCATGTAGGATCAGGATAGTCTCCCCAGCGTTTTACAACTCTAACTTCTGCCACGCATCATGAGCATGCTGGTAAATCGGTGTCCGCTGATGTCCTTTCCTCTAAGACTAGAAAAAGAACGCGCCTTTAGGTCGAAGTGTATCTTCATCTAACCTTTCCCAACTGGTGCAATGTATCATAAGGGTAAACCCCATTCGAACAAGAGTGGGATCAAAATATTCTTCCGTTATTGGCTAGACTTTAAGGACATAGCCCATGACTCGAATGATCCCATCATAGGGTTGCATAGAGTCGTAGAAAGACATGGAGTTAACTGAAACACAGTACTTTTCGGATGACTTGCAATGCATGCTACCCGAAGGCCATCTCCACTGCTTTCAATTATAAGGTGGAGTCAGAACCTCGCAAGTTGTTGGAAAGAATACAGCAACTTCCAGGTCTTTGGATCAAACTTTAGTTGAAGATTGGCATTACTGTGCGCTGCCCCTCTAAACTTCCCACTAATGTGATCATAGGTCCTCTTAACTGTGGGTTTAACACTCTTGGCGTTAGCGCTAAACCGCAAATCAACAATGCCGTGGCTGAGTCATACTGTTGTTGGTCTTCAGGCGCCATTATGATATCAGATAAAATTCAGATTATTAGAACAGTCATTACGCAATTGCTGCATGCGCTAGTAAAATCTTCTAGCCGCATCTGTCCCCTTATAATTCTGGCGATGATGAGCGCCATCCGACCTGTCAACAAGAAAGCAAATGACCAAATCGATATTACGCATTAAGACTGTTATGTCGAAGTTTTTGCGGCGCTGCCCGTCATAAAGGCACAAATGATGAGTCGAAGTCTGCGTAAACTACGTAGGGAGAAATTTGCATCCCGTTTCCAGGTCTTACAACTACTTTACTGCGGCCTTCTGGGGGCGTAATTATTCGTATTAACAGTCCAAAAACTGGGCCGATACAATTTTGCTTCATGTTCGCTTGCGGCTTGAACAGATGGCATACTGTTAAACCTTTCTGCAGAATTCTTGTTTTGTGCCCATCTTTTGAGTATGCTGCATAGTTTACTCATTGGTCCGGATCAATGAATACTTGGCAGCCCCTGGTGAAACATAAGTATAAGTCAACATATGTTTGTGCTGGCCTCGCCAATCGTTTGGACTTTCTTGGACACTTTAATTGGCACCAAATCTGTTTTCTCATCCCCATTGTAGACATTAACATTAAGGGTTTGTTTGTTCTTCAAACTGATCAATTTGATCTACACTAACAGGAAAGGCTATTCCACTAAATTAAGATCAATGATGTAAGGGGCGTAGTTTAACACTCTCTCTGCTTTTTTGTGCGGGCGTAATGCAGTCCTTGCAAGAACACAACCACATAAATCATTTGTGTCTGTAATTCTTTATGTTTAGAAACTGCTTTTTTTGCGACTAATGCTGGAGGTATATGGAATGTGAACTTGCCAACAATCGGTGCATACTTAACGTTTTATCTGATCTCTAAGACTTCGCCCTACTGACCAACCAAGCCACTCATTTTAGCTTCTCTTCAGCGCACGTCAAACTGTGGTAAGCATTCGTCTGCCCAACCGGGTGTTAAGTCCGTTATGAGAAAGAATAGTCTGTTGTTATAGAGACCCAGACTTCTAGGGTTTCTTCATTTATTGTTACAGATCGAATAAAAACAGCTAAACATTACTTTAACTGGTGGTCTATTGTTAGTTTACCCGGACTTGAGAAATACATACCAACGCTTGCCTGTAACGTTTGTCGGGTCAATGACTTCTAAATCACTATCATTCATTGCCTGATAAACGCTTCTCTCTCAGCATTCCTTCAAAATTCTCGTGCCCCCCCCTTCATATATCTTTAGCCATGTTGATCTCTTTTCTTAACTCAAAATATTTAATTTAAAGTAAAAAAAAAAAAATACTTAATCAGAACCAATATCAACGTCTTTTATTGTGCTTGAACTCATAAACTAAAGTAATAACACCTTTGGTGTTGTTAAGTGAGCTGTTTAGAACAGATTAGCATGTTTCGTTTACTGTTTTAAGCATTCCTTTTTTATCTGCTCCGGGTCCCTGGCTGTTGAGAAAACTTGTCACCCCGCCTTTTCTTTGGAAGTTCAAACTTTTGTCTTGTTTGTCGTCCATCAAAAGCGGCCTTAAACGTTAAATTCTTCATATCCGTGATGGTTGAGTCAACTACGCTTTATTTATGGTCAGTTGAAACGAGCTAAGTTTAGCTGTTAATTAGTTGAACCATAAGCTGTGTGCTTTTGAGTTAGTTTTTATTTTTTTTTTTTTATTTTTGCTAAGCGGGCCCCCCCCCCCCAAAAAAAAAACAAAATCCCTACAGCTATGAACACAGGCCGAGAGCTAAAGACAAACTCCTAGAGTAAAGCTGCCGGGTGCGCCGATGCCCGTTGCTAAGAGACCAACACTTCGTATCCTGCTGATAGAGCGCTTATTACGTCGATGCTCCAGTATGAACCATATGTAACACATTAAAGGCAGCAGAATACCCCGTTTTTTTCGTTTGGTTTTGCTGTATTTTGAAAGGTCCGGTGCTCTAGTACGTGCTGCATTTGCGTAATGTATTTGTTAATCTAACGTTTCTTATGTAGGGGTTTCGACTATCTCTTCGTTATTGGCGGCGCGTGTAGGCACATTTGGATAAATCTTGAACCGACATGCTTTTTATAAAATAAAAATAATTTAGTATTGTAAATAGCTTTTAATCTGTTATTTTCAATATTCAGTGACGCATCCATATATTAAAAACAAATGTACATGAAGCGGTTTATCGCGTCTTCTTGCTTATCAATTTGAATGTTTATCACGTCTCCTCTCACAGCTCTCCCGCACCATGCAACTGATTATCCTCTGTTGACCTTAGGTCATCCCATAAACCGTATTTTGTTGTTTAAGAATCATCAAGCCTAACAGTCTGAGATGTAAATCCCTGTGAGACACAAGGTCTCTGTTAGACTTCTACCACCCTCCCACCCCCAGAACAATTTTCTTAATTCGTCAAAATGATGATAAGGTCTAAGCCCGCTATCGTAGATTTGTTAGGACTACCATCAAGTGTAACATTGCACTTTCGCATATTTTAGATTAAAAAACTTTTCACTTGCTCTTTTGAACGGTTCTTTCATCTTCACACGCAATAAAAATACCTTTAAGCGATCTTGCTGAGACGCTATAAAACTAAAATTCCATATATGTCTGCCCTGCTGCTGGGATATGTTTATGATGAATCACTCTTTCGTAATATATTATAATTTTGACTGATATTGTTGCTCAATCAGGCCGTGCTAAATTAGGTTGCTAACAAACGTCAAACTCTAAACGAGAGATCAGAAATGCGTACATTGCTTCGGTGTCTGTTGATCTGATAAACACGTTGTTATCGGGTAAAAGTTAGTTTCATATGACAAGTCTGTCTTTTAATGCTCCGTGAAAGTATGGCGCATGCGCTTTAACAACTAAAATCTATGGAAGGAAAAGCGATTTCCATACGCAAACTTTACGGCTACATACTTTTTGCCGTCTTTAGTATCGCAGCGCCTATTCTATGTTTTAGTGCTTCTTCAGTTCGATTCCTTGAAACGCAAGATCAGCCTTTCATTCCCGGTTAGTCCATAGATCAGAATAGGTTTAAAAATAATGTCTGCATTGTGTAAAGAAAATATTTCTTGCCCCCAAGTTTTTAGAGAAATTTTCTTAACCATTGCCCGCCCCAAATTCTGGACAACTTCCTGTTGGTGTCTGTTGTTGAATCGGTACTATGTGGGAAAGTAAACCGCAGAGCCAGGCACAATCACTTCATCTGCTCCTAGGTCCGGCAATTTGACAGGAAGAATTTGATCTGCATCAATAGTAAGATGGATTTATTGGATACAGGAATATCCTTTATTTCCCTTACGCCAAAGGGTTCTGTTCCGTCCTTCTATGCGGGTCAAGAATCGAGCCTTATGCATGTAACATTGTTTTATAAAACAAAATAAAAAAATGTAAGGAGGGGGGGGGGGGAGGGGTAAAGAAACATGGCAGGCATTGGAAGATGATATTATGATGTTTATTTTGATCGGGGAGACGACATGAGTGATTCCCCTTGGGAGCGGCATCGCTCGGGCTCTCATTGCATGATGAATTAGCAAAATCGGGAGTACATTACCACAAGTCGGTATAAATTAACAGAAAGTAAGGTCAGATCATTAACCAAAAGTTAGCCAAGAACAACCCGAATTTAAAGACCAGCCTAATGATTTTGAGTAACGATAACCATTTGTTTGTGAGGAGCGACCCAAGGACAACATGTTCAGCTACATACTAAAAAAGACCCATCAAAGTTTTTATTTTAGCCGTGGCTCTAATTAGAAATAGACGCCCGGCACGTACAAAATCGCCGTGGCCTTGTTAGTAGGCCAAAATTAAGGGCGGAGGCTGTTGCTAACTTACAAAACACACTGCAAGAACTCCCAACTTGATAACCAAATGCAAAACATGGAACTTAAAGAATTTAAATCATTCACAGGTGATTAATAAATGTATATAGAAGCAGAATCCGTTTTCAGAAGAAACAGCGTGTAAAGACTATAATAACACGACTCGCCGCTAACCCATGCAGAAATTGCGGCCCTTGATCGTACTTTAAGAACCAGCAGAGGCGAATTAACAAAAAATGTAGCAAAAAACTAGGTGAAAACGAGATGAGCATATAAGAAGAGAAAAAGAAAACCTCGTTCAGGCTGATGACCCACTTAGGGCATGATTAGTAAAAAAGAATAACAAAGACTAAAAGAGCCTCGAACAAGAAAGATCACAAGACGAGAAGTGCTAACTACTAACCGAGACCAATTACGAACGCAAAGTGATAGAATAGAGAAACAATTCGAAAAATTTTATATGAAGACACAACGCTAGCAGAACGAATCCGAACACTGTTTTAGAGAGCAAGGAGTACACATTAGTAACGGTATAACAGCCTGAGGTGTTGCAATTAAGCACGCTGGGTGGCTTATTACAGGCGGCTGGGGGCAAAGGCCAGTGCATCCGCGCCAACGCGTGATAAATCATGGGTAAAAAAACAGCTTGATCACTTGGCAAGTTTATTAAAAAAATTAGCTGGTAAAGCCGTGAACCTTTAATCCAGAATATTGGGGAGTTTGTCAGCCTGGCTTTTGGTCTACTGCAAGCAAGGAGTTGCTTTATGGCCGAGCACTTATGGGCATTAGTTCTCTTAATAGTTTGGTTAAATTAATAAAAAAAGAACCGAGTAATCCTAGGCCATTAATCCAAGAACAAGCGCTGTCTATTTGCATATTCCATGGTCATCGCGAACAGAGCCCGCGAGCTTTGCTGAGGCTTTCAATGGCCTTTGGGCTTTGGGCCGGCGGATTGGATGACTTATTCTTGGGCGTTCTTTTACCTGCTTGCAATTCCTGCTCAGATTTTATGTCGTTTTTTTTCTCCACCTTCTGTTCATTGCCTGCGATAAGAATTTCAATATTAATAGTTTTATTATTGGTGTCCCCACCTGGAGTCCTAAGGTCAAAGCAACATGTATAAACCAGTGCCAACAGCAAAGTCCGCCTTTCGAAGCTGCGTATTGTAAAACATTTGGTATCCTTATGAATACTTGAAGTAAATTAACAGTAGAATAATGCGTCCTCTACATTTGTCTAATATGGTTTTTGCGCGTCCAAAGCCAGTAGACAAAAGGAAAAATTTTTCAAGTTATGCTTGATCTTGCCTGTGCTTTCGACCCGACCTACAAACACTCAAAAACGTAAGTACGAATAGAGTCGTTATTCGTTCTAATCCCGCCCTAGTTAGTGCCTTAGAAGTGTCTAAGATAAATGTTGTCATCGCTGTGTATGCGCTTGCTCTATGGCCCGAGGTGAAAGCTGTTGCGCTTGAAGAGAAAAGATGTGTTAGGAGGGTTCCAGTCAAATTTAAAACTTTCTGTGCATGCCCCAAAATAAGGGGTGCCTAGACCATGAGTAAGATCCAACGTTTTGTCTAAAGTCCGTCTTGTGTGAATATTGAATTCGTTACAGATCCATTCAAAAAAGCCTTCATGTCTATTATGTTGCTGAATGGATTAAACGGTTTTTTGTCAGTTGGTAAGGGCGCTCGCAGTTCAGTCAAAATATCTCGCCTAAAGGTGTAATAAAAAATGTAATCTTACACTGACCTCACCAAAGGATCAGGATGAATTTAAGTGATCAGCAGACGACACTCACACCCAGTTTGATGCAACATAACACATGCAAAGTGTTAACTGGTCTGATAAAACTGCCTCGGATGACTAAACCACGCTTTCGCGATGGTATCTTTTTAAAAGGGGGGGTTAAGATATCTGTTGAATGCGTACTCACCTTTTAGGAAAAGCGACCGCTGGGTCACAGAAAGGGGTCGGAGGGTGGCAGTGTTATCTTTTTAAGATGTAGGGCGGCCCCAACAGAATTTTTGCATCAGTTATATTTTGAATGCACTCATTGTTAATTTGTTTTAAAAAATGTTTTTTGTAACAAATAAAAACCAAGAACCGCCCTTGCGTTTTTTAGAACATGCTATTGATAACAATTGCGGGGCCAAAACGGTCGCGCATCCATGAAATATTGTATGCAAAGTCGTAGGGGTTTAATATAACGAAGCCAAGGGGAATAATAAGATTACAAAAGATGAAAGGAGAACAAACACGTTAAAACAGTTAACAAATACCTGATGGTATTTACGGTTTTGCTCACTAAAAGAAGCAATGAGTAACGTAGACGTACACTTAAAGCGTAACCAATGCTAAGCTAAAACAATATTAACAATTCCAACCTGAAAATGCAAAATACATTTTGATAAAGAGCTTAGCTAAAATGCTAGGCTTCCGAATAGCCAATCTAACCCACTCATAGTTTTGAAGTGTTTTCGCCAGATGAAACTTACGTTGGAGGGGGGAAAGTCCGCTCAATCTTGCATTACCGTCATTACTCTATGTTCATTAGAATGACTAAGCACTGATGAAAACTTAGATATGGGAAGGCCCTCAACGGTTTTAGACCTCCTGCCGTCAGGGAAAGCTCCTAGTGCGATTATGAAATTATACCATCTCCTAATTTACAGTTTAAAAGATTAGTGTGTGGGAGGGTCGGGATCATTTAATAGAAAAAATCACAGACAAAACGGGAAAGTCGTAAATGTGATAACCTGCACATTGTTTTGGAAATACAATAATACGCAACTAAATAAATAAGGTCGCGTGGGCCAGAAGAAACCCGGAGTTACATTAGCGCCCTGTGAGGTGTATACCTTAGAATTAAAAGACCTTGGCCGACGTTGCGGACTTTGAACAGAACGGGGAGATAAGCACTTTGTATGGGTTTGAGTAGCACTAAAGCTGGTGATTATACGCAAAGAGGTTACGACCAGTAAAAAGTTTCTAAACTAGAACAGCTGCGGCTATCAAGAGGCAAATAAATGTTTGGCCAGTATGAATATAAGATAGTTCGAAAACCGGGCCTCAAATGGCACTTAGAACCATATTTAGAATGGGAAATAAAATTTGAATCATAAGCCCATTACATAGTTGTAGCCGCCAAAAAAGTTCGAAAAGCATTCACTCTGCCCTTACATGTAAGTCTTACTGGCCAGAGGACCATAGTCAGAAAGAGATCTGAAATAAAAGCCGTATGGGAATATAAACAGTACATCCTCCACAGAAGAAGAATCAGTTATTGAAGAAGCTTCTACAAAAATGACAGTTCCTTCCCGCAAATGAAATTAAGAACACCGTCACAATGATATTTGAAATTTCTGTCTTAAAGATTAAAGAGGGATGGGGTTGTGGGCATTAGGTGACGTCCTTCAAAAGGAATTCGAATTAGCTGGCAAACTTAGACGTTAAATAACTTAAAGTTCCCGTCGCATTCTTGCACCATGGCGAGATATTAAGGTCATAACAACAAGCAACAATATCAATATTAGTCTAAAAGAAAACATCTTACAGAACTGAATTGGGATTAATCTTACGCATTTAGCCTCATAGGGTTTTATTACACAGAACAAGTGTGACAGAGAGTAGAAAAAAAAAAAAAACAATAACTGGATTAGATTAAGTTCTGTATAAAACTATGACATTAAACTTTTATGACAAAACCCATCATTGTTCATTATTTGTTTGGACAGACCTGGGTTTGTGGAAAAACCAATAGGTATCATCAACCTGTTACAAACAGTGTATCGGTTTTTAAGGTTTGATCAAGGGGTGGGGCTGGCCCACACGTAAATGGAATCTTAAGCGAGCATAAGAGAAGGTGTATGAGTGGACAGATGATGACAGATATTTAGGTGTGATCCTAGCAAGAAACTGGAGTGAGGGGGTGTAGAACAGTTGTATAGACTGTTTGAAGGAACGCAAACACTATGGGATTAGAGAGGAACTGTTCAGCAGATAGAGACTTATTAAAAAGAGCAACACGTGGGTCGAAACTAGTGCAGCGGAAACAGGCGGGATAATGGGGGATTGGGAGCCAGAATATAACTCGGGATTAAAAGACGGTAGAGAACAGTTAAAGACTGTAGTTCGAGTTCACATGAAAGACAAAGACTCATTTGAAGAAGTTGCGGCGAAAAGGAGGTGTAGTGAAAACGACCCAAGAAAACATAGGATTAAACAAAAACTAAAATCTGAAAAGGGTAGAAATTAGTATTAAAAACGGATAACCCTGCAACAGTAGTTTGGTGGTAGAGAATCCGTTATTTTTTGGTTTATTGACGGCTTACTGACAAATAACTAGAAGAGCCTTGCGTGTGTGTGTGGTGGGTGTGGGGGTGGCCGTCTGCCCGCCTCGCTGGCGGGCGGTCTGTCTCGCTCTCTCCTCTGTCTGTCGCGTGAGTCCTCGCTCTCGCTCGGCCCCTTCGCCACAGGAAAAAGTGCTTTAGGCCACTTGTTTGCCCAAATCGTCGGGGGGGAAAGCAAGTGAGCCAGGAGGTGGGAAAATGCTGTTCTCTGGGGGAGAGAGTAGAGAGAGAGGAGAGCGAGAGAGAGAGGAGAGAGAGAGAGGAGAGAGGAGGAGAGAGAGAGAGAGAATGTATGCAAGATGGGGGGTTGGAGGTGGTGAGTGAGTGTATTTTTCCCTGTTTTTTTGCCTGTGAGTTGTTCCTGGGTGGGGTGGGTGTTGTCGCGTGTGTGAGCCACGGCTGGGTCACGACCAAAAGCTTGTTTGTGAAGAAGCCCGATCGGGCGAAAATTCAGCTAATAGAAAATGTTGGAACAGCAGTGCCTGTTCGTATAAATGTTCCGGTTTGTAGATTCCTGCTGTGCAACTTCAGGCATTTTCGCCCTAAGCCGTTCTTTGGTGAGTGGTGCCCGAACCGCATGAGAGGGGAATCTACCTATTCTCCTCTCCTCTCTCTCTATGATATAGTATAATATATAATAAATATATATATATATGTGATGCTGGTGTTACACACTATGGGATGAAGTCCCAGTGTAGCGTGATAACATTGTTAGGTTGGTGGGTACACACTGAGGCTATGAATTCCAGTGGTAGCTATATACATTGTTTTGCTGTGTGTACACACGATGGTATGAGATGCCAGTGTAGGCTATATACAGATATACAATGAAATATAATTTTCCAAGGAAAAGTACGGGCACCATTCCAGCAACTGACAGCAGCAGCTTGGGGATGCAATGACGGCAAGATAAGTATGCATTGTAAGCAGGCTTGCTCTATGTCTTAGAGTTGAAGAAATAGGGAAAACAGAGCATTGCATATCTGCAGTGGTAGATATGTAAGCCTAACAAAACCTGTATGTGCTTGATGGTGAATGGGAAAAAAAATAAAATAAAGGCTTCGCAAAATGAGCTTCAGCAAGCTTAGATCCGCGCCAACGGAAGACTGGCCGCAATGGGGAGGAATCCCCAACATATAACTATATTTTAGTATATATATATATATAGATATATATATATATTTAATAATATATATATAAGTAAAATCGATATATATATATATATATCGGAGTTTGTCGGTCTGTTCGCTTATACATGGCCACAATTGTGGCCGATCGCCACCAATTTGGTATCAATTATCCTTGCTGTCCCTGCAAACAGCAACGTCGGGTCGCGATCACGCAATTTGCTCCACAGACGCAAAAACTGGACATCGGAACACTAGCACGACAGACAAAATCGCCGGCAGAAACGGGGCGAAGCGCGTTCCTGAATTGGGTTAAAGGACGCATGAATCCTGACACATCTGTAATGACGTCCAAAATGTTTTCAGACTGTCGTAAAATATCTTGGACGTAAGCTCCATCGCAACCGCGTGAATAATCCTTATGGAGAAAAAGGCCAGCTCGTGTAGTTTCCATGAACGATCATTGCTATACAAGCTGTTGTGATGTCAGTGAATAATCATTACGGTACAACCTTTGGTGTATTCCATCGAGGAAAATCATGACTGTACATTCTACGTAATATCCATGTATTCCATAGAGGATCATTCCCCTTATCTATTATATAAAGCTGAGTTTGTCTGTCTGTTCGCTTTTTACACGGCCACAATTTTGGGCCGATCGCCACCAAATTTGGTATCAAGTATCCTTGCTGTCCTACAAACAGCAACGTCGAGTCGGCGATCACGTGACGCATTGCGTCGTGACGCAGTTTGCGTCCACAGACGCAAAACTGGACATCGGAACACTACACGGCCACAGTTCTAGGCCGATCGGCACCAAATTTGGTATCAAGTATCCTTGGTATCGACGCAATTTGCGTCCACAGACGCAAAACTGAACATCGGAACACTACACGACAGACAAACTCAGCTTTATATAATAGATTTATTATATAATAGATTTGGAAAAGTGTTCACGTGAATGTTTAGGGGGAAAATATCGAACAAAACGCGCATACCCCCCAAAATTTAATTTGAATTATGGACGAAACCATGAACTTCTGATTCACGAAGGTCATTCATGGCAAAAACTATGTAAACAACATTAGAGAGCTGTGAGGTATTCATTAAAAAATCGCACAAGAGAAATCCCAAGAAAAAGACGTGGTGTCCTTTGCCTGTTCTGCACACGTCACAGCGAATGAATGACGTCATAAACGTTTGACAATAATCAGAATTCTTCTGTATCACTTGACCAATTGTAGATCTGTGGTAAGTCAACATCCATTTCTAATTCGCAAATCTATTAGGGCCTATTTATTCTTTTAGTACAAACTCCGAAGCAGACAAACTTTTCGGATCATCCAGAGAGTCTGTGCTTTCGGATATCGCGATTCCATCTAATTTCTTCTCTGTTCTGTAGATTTGAATATCAAAACATAAACGCCTAGAAAGGCTGAATTAACCTTCTTTTATTTGTATATGTTTTATTCTTCCAATCGAACTTAAAATCGTGACAATGCCGCCCAAAAAGAGAACCCGGCTCACACGCTCTTCTTCTGCTACGGCCAGAGTTCAACGTTCTCGATCAGAAGAAAGCAGTGAGGAGAGATATGCAAGACAACAGAAAGACAGAAAACGCAAGACAGCACGTAGACACCAAGAGACAACCGAACAGAGGGAAGATAGACGAAAAAGCGACAGAGAACGCAAAGCAGCACGTAGAGAGCAAGAAACTTTAGAACAGAGGGAAGGTAGACGAAAAACTGATAAAGAACGCAAGGCAACAAACAGACAGCAAGAAAGTCAACAGCATAGACAGGTTAGAATAGAACAAGAACATGACAGACGTGTGAGCGCTAGGGTTTATCAGCGCTTCAACCATCTCCAGTAACCACAAGGACGTTTTCATCGGCACTTTGTCAGCAGAGTGCCCACATTGCCATGCTCTGAAGTGGAGAGGGGATGCACCAGGAATCTGCTGCAACAGTGGCAAGGTCAGACTGCCACCCCTGAATGAACTGCCAGAGCCTCTTCGATCCTATCTCCTTGGAACTCTGCAGACACCAGTCATGTCCTTCCAAACATACGAAAGTATAACTCTGCTTTCCAAATGATCGCTCTGCTTTCCAAATGACTAGCTTCGGATGTGCACGGGAGGTAAAGCTGCCTGGATACATGCCTACATTCAAGGTGCAGGGACAGGTCTACCACAGCATTGGGTCCCTGCTGCCGCAGCCATCAACCGAACCACAGTTTCTCCAGATTTATTTTATGGGAGACAGTGAAAAAGAAGCTACCAGACGCTGCGAGGTTATGCCAGGTGTGAAACCAGAGATCATTCAGCGCCTGCAAGCCATGCTGCATTCTCACAACCCTTATGTAGCCAGCTTCAAGACAGCCCTGGACAAAGCGCACTTGCCTGAGCACAGGATCGTTATACAACCCGTCAAAGCCCCTGCAAACCAGCACCCACGCAGATTCAATGCTCTATCTGCAGACGAAAGTGGATGCCCCATCATACTGCTGAGAAACCTGGATGCTCCTCGACTGTGCAACGGAACACGACTGGTCGTGAAGCAGCTGAATGCCCCACGTCATTGAGGCCACCATTATGACAGGACAAAACAAAGGAGAGGATGTGTTCCTACCAAGGATCCCCATCATCCCATCCGACATGCCCTTCCAGTTCAAGCGGCTGCAGTGCCCTGTGCGCATGTGCTTCGCCATGTCCATCAGCAAGGCCCAGGGACAATCGCTGACGGTGGCTGTCCTTCACCTGGACATGCCCTGCTTCGCGCATGGACAGCTGTACGTGGGCTGCTCACGAGTTGGCAACCCTGATCGCCTGTTCATCCTGGCTCCACAGGAAAAACAAAAAAACATTGTCTATCCCCAGGCCTTGCAGTAAGCACCCAACTCAACCTGACAATATTCTGATGTTTCAATTTCGCTGGCATAAGGGTTTTT
>CM031616.1:75385868-75398368 GCA_018398815.1 Conus ventricosus
GCTTTGTCTGACATCATGTGGGAAGAGAGACTCCGCTTTGTCTGACATGATGTGGAAGAAAGACATCCGCTTTGTCTGACATGATGTGGGAAGAAAGACATCCGCTTTGTCTGACATGATGTGGGAAGAAAGACTCCGCTTTGTCTGACATGATGTGGGAAGAAAGACTCCGCTTTGTCTGACATGATGTGGGAAGAAAGACTCCGCTTTGTCTGACATGATGGGGGAAGAAAGACTCCTCGATGTCTGACATGATGTGGGAAGAAAGACATCCGCTTTGTCTGACATCATGTGGGAAGAAAGACATCCGCTTTGACCCGTTCTGCTGCTGTTTGATGGGAGTCGTTTGGAGAGACACGTCTGACATGGATTTCTGTCAAAAGCCCTGAGTGCCCCCCACCCCACCCCCACCTCCCTGGGCGGTCAGCTGCACTGTCAACTCCAATGAAATGGTTTCAATGTTTGCTTGCTGACGTCAAAGCTCCCTGCTGCTTTTCATTCCAGAATGGCGGACACTTGAAAGTCTTCGTGTCTGCGGAAACATGACCTTTTTTTCAGTTGAAAGTACATTGGCCAAGTTTCGGTAAGGTTTGCGCAATTTTCCCTTGTGCATGCGTGGCGCACACGCACACACACACACACACACACACACACACACACACACACACACACACACACACACACACACACACACACACTGATCACATAAGCATTTAGACTCCGTATCTGACAGTCAACTGGGATCATGTAGTCAGGTCGTGGATGTGTCATGCCGGACGCACCGACCAACCAGACAGCGTCACTCTTCTCTGTCCTTTGCCAGGCGCTAGCCGGACCAGAATGTGTACCCCCACCCCCCACCCCGCACCCCACCATCTCCCACTCCTCCCCTCTGGTAAATTCTGCAACCAACTCAGAAGTCACGTCCCGGGTGATATGCACAAACGGCCACCTCCAGTTACTATTGCAACCGAAATTCAGTGTTTGCACCCAAACAAACAAACAAAGAGTGAAATACGAGTCCAAGTCTGATCTGGCTGTCTAGATATGCACTGTGACAGTGAACAGTTCGGAAGACGTGAACAGTTTTGGTAATCGAGAGTTGATGTACGACTAGCTGGGACTAAGAAGGGGATAACTATTCCTGTGAAAATGAGGACACCTTTGTTCTATGTTGAAAGCCTCGTCTGTAGTCCTGTGACAGACTCATCAGTGAGTAGGACAGGTGGAGGAAGGATGCGGGAAGTAGGCTGAAAACAGCTGAGTTCCATGAACTGATGACAATCCTACAAAGGGTCGTGGTGTCAGCCAGGTCACTGCACTCCATCTCTCCCTGCAGCCCGTCAAATCTGCCCTTCATCTCTCCCTGCAGTCCGTCAAATCCGCCCTCCATCTGTCCCTGCTGTCCGTCAGATCAGCCTTGCATCTGTCCCTGCAGTCCGTCGAATCCGCTCTCCATCTGTCCCTGCTGTCCGTCCGATCGGCCTTGCATCTGTCCATGCAGTCCGTCAAATCTGCCCTTCATCTGTCCCTGCAGTCCGTCAAATCTGCCCTTCATCTGTCCCTGCAGTCCGTCAAATCCGCCCTCCATCTGTCCCTGCAGTCCATCAAATCCGTCCTGCATCTGTCCCTGAAGTTCATCAAATATTCTCCATCTGTCACGGCAGTCCATCTTAACCGTCCTCCATCTGTCATGGCAGTCCACCAGATCAGTCCTGCATCTGTCAAGGCAGTCCATCAGATCAACCCTGCATCTGTCACGACAGTTCATCAGATCAGCCCTGCATCTGTCACGGTAGTCCATCAGATCAGCCCTGCATCTGTAACGGTAGTCCATCACATCAACCCTGCATCTGTCACGACAGTCCATCAGATCAGCCCTGCATCTGTCACGGTAGTCCATCAGATCAACCCTGCATCTGTCACGGTAGTCCATCAGATCAACCCTGCATCTGTCACGACAGTTCATCAGATCAACTCAAGGTCATTTCATGAGGTCCAGCAGAAAAGAGGCGCTAACAGAAGTGGGAAAGTTGTGTGAGGAATGATCTGGTGGGAAGGTCCGGGAACCTGAACTGTTCGCTGTGACTTGACAGAGCAGATTGGGAG
Organism: Conus ventricosus; assembly: GCA_018398815.1. Lineage (NCBI taxonomy): Eukaryota > Metazoa > Mollusca > Gastropoda > Neogastropoda > Conidae > Conus > Conus ventricosus. The sequence goes on from CM031616.1 coordinate 75,387,978, forward strand.
TGATCCTTGCAGCCAGATGTGGGTGAACATGTTTCTAACTTTGAACTGTTCGCTGTGACTTGGCAGAGCAGATTGGGAGTAATCCTTGCAGCCAGATGTGGGTGAACATGTTTCTAACTTTGAACTGTTCGCTGTGACTTGGCAGAGCAGATTGGGAGTGATCCTTGCAGCCAGATGTGGGTGAACGTGGTTCTGTGACAGTGTTCAATGAAAATGTCTAAGTACGGTCATAAGTGGTTTGGATGTAGCGCTGAGTCTTGTCGGTTTATCTCTCAGACGAATGAGGTTAAATGATTTACAGTTTCTGTGCGGGATTTCAGTCAGCTGACTCCGCAGGGGTTTCTGTACATAAAGCTGGTGAGAACTTGTTTGGGTCTGTCAGCTGTCATTCAACCCAGAGCGACTCAGTTTAATACTTTTGTAGAGACAAAATCTCTTTAGAATTTAGATTTTGATGAATATATAAAGTGATGGGAAGTCTCTAGATTTACATTGATCTTTGCGCACAAAGTTGTCTGCCGGTATTGTTAATTCTGAGTCAGACACATGATGCACCAATCTTGTTCCTGACTGATGTGGCAGGTGTGATGTCTTGTTCCTGACTGACGTGGCAGGTGTGATGTCTTGTTCCTGACTGACGTGGCAGGTGTGATGTCTTGTTCCTACCTGACGTGGCAGGTGTGATGTCTTGTTCCTGACTGATGTGGCAGGTGTGGTGTCTTGTTCCTGACTGATGTGGCAGGTGTGAAGCACCAGTCTTGCTCCTGACTGATGTGGCAGATGTGATGTGGCAGGTGTGATGTCCTGTTCCTGACTGATGTGGCAGGTGTGATGTGGCAGGTGTGATGTCTTGTTCCTGACTGATGTGGCAGATGTGATGTGGCAGGTGTGATGTCTTGTTCCTGACTGATGTGGCAGGTGTGAAGCACCAGTCTTGTTCCTGACTGATGTGGCAGATGTGATGTGGCAGGTGTGATGTCTTGTTCCTGACTGATGTGGCAGGTGTGAAGCACCAGTCTTGTTCCTGACTGATGTGGCAGATGTGATGTGGCAGGTGTGATGTCTTGTTCCTGACTGATGTGGCAGGTGTGAAGCACCAGTCTTGTTCCTGACTGATGTGGCAGATGTGATGTGACAGGTGTGAAGCACCAGTCTTGTTCCTGACTGATGTGGCAGATGTGATGTGGCAGGTGTGAAGCACCAGTCTTGTTCCTGACTGATGTGGCAGATGTGATGTGGCAGGTGTGAAGCACCAGTCCTGTTCCTGACTGATGTGGCAGGTGTGAAGCACCAGTCTTGTTCCTGACTGATGTGGCAGATGTGATGTCTTGTTCCTGACTGATGTGGCAGGTGTGATGTCTTGTTCCTGACTGATGTGGCAGGTGTGATGTGGCAGGTGTGATGTCTTGTTCCTGACTGTCGTGGCAGGTGTGATGTCTTGTTCCTGACTGACGTGGCAGGTGTGATGTCTTGTTCCTAACTGACGTGGCAGGTGTGATGTCTTGTTCCTGACTGACGTGGCAGGTGTGATGTGGCAGGTGTGATGTCTTGTTCCTGACTGACGTGGCAGGTGTGATGTGGCAGGTGTGATGTCTTGTTCCTGACTGACGTGGCAGGTGTGATGTGGCAGGTGTGATGTCTTGTTCCTGACTAACGTGGCAGGTTGTGATGTGGCAGGTGTGATGTCTTGTTCCTGACTGACGTGGCAGGTGTGATGTCTTGTTCCTGACTGACGTGGCAGGTGTGATGTCTTGTTCCTACCTGACGTGGCAGGTGTGATGTCTTGTTCCTGACTGTCGTGGCAGGTGTGATGTCTTGTTCCTGACTGACAGTGGTACCAATAGTAGCAAAATGAAATATACAAACAAACAAATACAGATGTAGTATACAGTGACAGTGGTACCAGTAGTAGCAAAATGAAATAAATAAACAAACAAATACAGATGTAGTACACAGTGACAGTGGTACCAATAGTAGCAAAATGAAATAAACAAACAAATACAGATGTAGCATGGCGTGACAGCCAATGAAAAGCAGCAGAGGACAGAAAGTCAAATCATTCAACCACTTTTTTCAAACGGAAGCTATTGACATGGGAAAGAAGAAAAACCTATCTTGATCAGCAGGACACCAGTGAGTTAATATCAATTCCAAAAAATGTTCGCGCAATGGACAATGGGTGAACACAGAGAAAGAGAGAGTGGGAGGGAGGGAAAGAGGGATGGAGGGAGAGACAGATAGACCACCTTCATTCCTATTCACACCTCCACCCCCCTTCCCTCCTTATTCACCGCCCCCTCTCTCTCTCCACCAACACCATCTGACCCTTTCCTTTGATACCCCTACCTCCCCACTCGCTGCCTCTCTTGTCTCTCTCTCTCTCTGTCTGAGAGGGCCGGATGAAAAAAAGCATGTGTTTGCTTATCTGTTACCCTTGGAAATAAAGATTATCATCAAAAGATAAAGATTATCTCTCTGTCTCTCCCTCCCTCCCTCTCTCTCTCTCTGTCTCCCTCTCTCTCTCTCTCTCTCTCTCTCTCTTTCTCTCTCTCTCAATCTCGCTCTCTCCCTCCCTCTCTCTCTGTCTCTCTCTCTCTCTCTGTCTCTCACTCTCTCCCCTCCCTCCCTCTCTCTCTCTGTCTCCCTATCTCTCTCTCTCTCTCTCTCTCTCTCTCTCTCTCTCTCTCTCCCTCTCTCTCTGTCTCTCTCTCTCTCCCTCCCTCTCTCTCTCTCTCTCTCTCCCTCCCTCCCTACCTCTCTCCCTCCCTGCCCTCTGTCTCTCTCTCCCTCTCTCTCTCTTTCTCTCATTACGTCCACTATTAATAAGTTGTTCAACTATTCTTTTTGTGTCGAGGCGCCACTCGGTGTGATAGGAAGCTGAAAATGGCCGGTGACCTAAAAAGTGCGATTCTGACAACTGGGTTAACTCTATCCCCCACCTCTCTCTCTCTCTCTCCTCTCTTCTCTCTCTCTCTCTCTCTCTCTCTCTCTCTCTCTCTCTCTCTCTCTCTCTCTCTCTCTCTCTCTCTCTCTTCAGTTAGCGCTAATTCGGAAAGCGCTAAAGATTTATCGTCTAGAGAAAAAGATTTCTAACCATAAAAAAAAATTAATATTCAGTGTGTGTGTGTGTGTGTGTGTGTGTGTGTGTGTGTGTGTGTGTGTGTGTGTGTGTGTGTGTGTAGAAGGGGTAGGGAGGGGTGAAGGGCGAGGTCAGGGTGGAAGGAGAGAGAGGTGGGAAGGGTGGGGAACTCGAGTGTTGCGCTGAGGTTGTCTTCTTTCAACACTGGCCCCAAACGTCGGCTTGGCTTTAAACCACTTGGCTGATTCCACCTCCCCTCTTGTCTCTGTCTGTCTGTCTGTCTCTCTCTCTCTCTCTCCTTTTCTCTCTCTCTTCTCTCTCCTCTCTCTCTCTCTCTCTCTCTCTCTCTCTCTCTCTCTCTCTCTGCCAGGCTGTCTGTCTCTCTCTGTGTCTGTCTCTGTCTCTCTCTCTCTCTCTCTTTCTCTCTCTCTCTCTCTCTCTCTCTCTCTCTCTCTCTCTCTCTCTCTCTCTCTGGATTTGTCCTTTACGTGTATTCTTTCCGTGTCTCCCCATGTCAGTCAGTGGTCACAACTGGTTTCTGACAATGTCACGGCGGGGGCCAAGGCCGCTGTCTGTACAACTGCTTTCCTGACGTCACGGCGGGGCCAAGGCCGCTGTCAATCTGGAACTTCAGTGCCGCCTCCCTGTAGACCTGGCGTCAACTTCTGACGACACATCACAGCCATAACGGCACAGCCGTTAGCCATAACGGCACAGCCATAACGCGTAACGGCAAAGAGTAACGGCACAGTCATATCGACACAGTCATAACGGCACAGTCATAACGGCAGAGTGTAACGACACAGTCATATCGACACAGTCATAACGGCAAAGAGTAACGGCACAGTCATACCGACACAGTCATAACGGCAGAGATTAATGGCACAGACATAAAGGCACAGTCATAACGGCACAGTCATAACGGCAGAGAGTAACGACACAGTCATATCGACACAGCCATAACGGCACAGACATAACCGCAGACAGTTACGGCACAGTCATAACGGCACCACAATAACGGCGCAACCATAACAGCAGTCATAATGGCAGAGAATAACGGCATAGTCATAATGGCACAGCCATAACGGCAGAGAGTAATGGCACAGTCATAACGGCGGAGAGTAATGGCACAGTCATAACGGCAGTCATAACGGCACCGCCACAACGGCACAGTCATAACGGCACAGCCATAACGGCCATAACGGCACAGTCATAACGGCACAGCCACAACAGTCACAATGGCACAGCCATAACGGAGCAGTCATAACGGCGGAGAGTAACGGCACAGTCATAACGGCAGTCATAACGGCACCGCCACAACGGCACAGTCATAACGGCACAGCCATAACGGCCATAACGGCACAGTCATAACGGCACAGCCACAACAGTCACAATGGCACAGCCATAACGGAACAGTCATAACGGAACAGCCATAGCGGCACAGCCATAACGGAACAGTCATAACAGCACAGCCATAACGGAACAGCCATAACGGAACAGTCATGACAGCACAGCCATAACGGAACAGCCATAACAGTCACAACGGCACAGCCATAACGGAAAAGTCATAACAGCACAGCCATAACGGAACAGCCATAACGGCACAGCCATAACGGCACAGTCATAACAGCACAGCCATAACGGAACAGCCATAACGGAACAGCCATAACGGCACAGCCATAACGGCACAGTCATAACAGCACAGCCATAACGGAACAGCTATAACGGCACAGCCATAACGGCGCAGTCATAACAGCACAGCCATAACGGAACAGCCATAACGGAACAGCCATAACGGAGCAGTCATAACGGAACAGTCATAACAGCACAGCCATAACGGAACAGCCATAACGGAACAGCCATAACAGCCACAACGGCACAGCCATAACGGCACAGTCATAACGGCACAGCCATAACGGCACAGTCATAACGGAACAGCCATAACGGCACAGCCATTACGGCACAGTCATAAATATAAGGCGGGCGGGCGGGCGGGGGCGGCAGACGGCCGACACAGCAGGTGCAAGAGCGCATGTACGTCAGTGAAGAGAAGAAGTTTAAAAACAAATAGATAAATAAAAGAAAAAAAAGGAAAAGGAAGGATGGAGGGGGGAGAAAAAAAATCGTCTATTGCTGTGACGTCAGGGAGGCTGCTGCTGGCTCCAGCTGGGGGAAGGGGAGGGGGAGGGTTATTTTTAGCGGGTGTGAGGGATGGCGGTGGGGGCAGCATGGTGATGGCGGCAGATGATTGTTCCTGGCACACCCACGCCGTGTTCACCTTGACCCTGACCACGGCCACACCGGCCTGTGACTGCCTGCCTCCGCTGCCTCTGCCCTGCCAACTTACCTGAGGGGGGGGGGGGGGGGGGGGGTCGGCTATACAGGTTGGGGGAGAGGAAGAGAGAGAGCTGGGGGAGAGTGGTCGGTTTATACAGGTTGGAGAGGGGGGAGAGGAAGAGAGAGAGAGAGAGGGGATGGGGGGTCGGCTATACAGATGGAGGGAGGGGGAAGAGAGGAAGAGCCGGGGGGGGGGGGGGGGAGTGAAGATTGGACTGGAGGAAAGCACGCAGTTTAGAGGTGTGGGGAAATCTGTTTGACTAGTGATTTACTCATCCCCATGGCTATTCTAGTAAGCTCGGGTGAATTCTTTTGTTCGATTTTGTTTGTTTATTCTTTCTTCTTCTCATGCTATCGATTGTCTGCGTGCGTGAGGCGGGCAGAGGTTTGCTGTGTCGTCTTCAAGCAGATCAGATCCCACCTTGGCGCCTACAGAAAGCCCCCACACACGCTGGGGTGGGGTGGGGGTGGGGGAGGACCTGGGTGGAGATAAGTGTGATGGAGGTGGAGAAGAGACAAGAAAGGGGTGTGTGTGTGGAGGGTGTGCTCTGTTTCTCTCCATCTGTTTCCCTGTCTCTATCTGTCTGCCTGTCTGTCTGTCTGTCTGTCTATCACTCTCTCTCTCTCTCTCTCTCTCTCTCTCTCTCTCTCTTCTCTCTCTCTCTGTCTGTCTCTGCTGACGTCACACACACACACACACACACCACACACACACACCACACACACACACACACACACACACACACACAACACACACACTTGTGTGTACATATAGATCAACAGACAGATAGATATAAAAACAGATAGAAAGAGATATGAAAGAGACGAGTGAAATTTGGGCAAATGTCATGAACAGATATCACAAATGACTCAGGAAAAAAAACAACTCCACAAACAGTACTCCTTAAATAGCAGTCAACGTGGGAGACAACAACAAAAACCGAAACAAACAAAAAAGTCAACGCGCTGACGTGAATGAACGTAAGTTGAAAGAGATCATGTGAACACTGATTTGGAGGCCAGCAAGACACCACAGTGAGCCTAGTTCACCGCCTCTCCACTGACAGATGGAGTTTTACGCCCAGTGACGGACGAGACGTTCATCAGAGTCGTGCAGACAAGAAAAGGGAGGACATCGGTTGGGCCATTTCTCGAAGAAAGAAGTTGTAAGCGATGTTTAGGCGGCAGTATTTTCTAAATCGAGAGAGAGAGAGAGAGAGAGAGAGAGAGAGATTACAAAGTACACAACTCAAAGAGACCGGATGTAGAAAATATAAACTGTCAAATATACCCTTCAAAAATTTTCAAGGATGTTTTTGCATCTTCACGAAAAGAAGCGTACATCGCGCGCGAACGTGTGTGTGTGTGTGTATGTGAAGGCGTTTCTGTCGAACTAGGTCACAGTGTTGAAGTGCAGATAGTGGTACAACATGTGCCTGCCCGCTGTCAACTCCTGTGTCAGGCTGTCCGAGTTCTAGGCACTTGTATTGTCTCCTCGGCAAACTGGCCTGTATGGAGCTAGAAGAATGGCTGTGTGAGCTGTCATTATGGTGAAACCATAGTAAGGCTATGAGCTGTCATTATGGTGAAACCATAGTAAGGCTGTATGAATTATCATTATGGTGAAACCATAGTAAGGCTGTATGAGTTATCATTATGGTGAAACCATAGTAAGGCTGTATGAGCTACCATTATGGTGAAACCATAGTAAGGCTGTATGAGCTGTCATTATGGTGAAACATAGTAAGGCTGTATGAATTATCATTATGGTGAAACCATAGTAAGGCTGTATGAGCTGTCATTATGGTGAAACATAGTAAGGCTGTATGAGTTATCATTATGGTGAAACCATAGTAAGGCTGTATGAGCTGTCATTATGGTGAAACCATAGTAAGGCTGTATGAGCTATCATTATGGTGAAACCATAGTAAGGCTGTATGAGTTATCATTATGGTGAAACCATAGTAAGGCTGTATGAGCTATCATTATGGTGAAACCATAGTAAGGCTGTATGAGTTATCATTATGGTGAAACCATAGTAAGGCTGTATGAGCTGTCATTATGGTGCAACCATAGTAAGGCTGTATGAATTATCATTATGGTGAAACCATAGTAAGGCTATGAGCTGTCATTATGGTGAAACCATAGTAAGGCTGTATGAGTTACCATTATGGTGAAACCATAGTAAGGCTGTATGAGTTATCATTATGGTGAAACAATATTAAGGCTGTATGAGCTATCATTATGGTGAAACCATAGTAAGGCTGTATGAGTTATCATTATGGTGAAACCATAGTAAGGCTGTATGAGCTGTCATTATGGTGAAACCATAGTAAGGCTGTATGAGTTATCATTATGGTGAAACCATAGTAAGGCTGTATGAGCTACCATTATGGTGAAACCATAGTAAGACTGTATGAGTTATCATTATGGTGAAACAATATTAAGGCTGTATGAGCTATCATTATGGTGAAACCATAGTAAGGCTGTATGAATTATCATTATGGTGAAACTATAGTAAGGCTGTATGAATTATCATTATGGTGAAACCATAGTAAGGCTGTATGAGCTATCAGCATGGTGAAACCATAGTAAGGCTGTATGAGTTATCATTATGGTGAAACCATAGTAAGGCTGTATGAGTTATCATTATGGTGAAACCATAGTAAGGCTGTATGAGTTATCATTATGGTGAAACCATAGTAAGGCTGTATGAGTTATCATTATGGTGAAACAATAGTAAGGCTGTATGAGTTATTATGGTGAAACAATGAAAAGGCTGTATGAGTTATCATTATGGTGAAACAATAAAAAGGCTGTATGAGGTTATCGTTTATTATGGTTTCACCATTGTGCCTTATTATTGTTTTCAACATAATGATAAACTCATACAGCCTGAACATAATGGTGAAACAATAATAAGACATAATGGTGAAACAATACTAAGGCTGTATAAGTTTATCATTATGGGGAAACAATAATAAGGCTGTATGAGTTTATCATTAAGGGGAAACAATAAGGCTGTATGAGTTTATCATTATGGGGAAACAATAATAAGGCTGTATGAGTTTATCATTATGGGGAAACAATATTTAGGCTGTATGAGTTTATCATTATGGGGAAACAATAATAGGGCTGTATGAGTTTATCATTATGGGGAAACAATAATAAGGCTGTATGAGTTTATCATTATGGGGAAACAATAATAAGGCTGTATGAGTTTATCATTATGGGGAAACAATAATAAGGCTGTATGAGTTTATCATTATGGGGAAACAATTATAAGGCTGTATGAGTTTATCATTATGGGGAAACAATAATAAGGCTGTATGAGTTTATCATTGTGGGGAAAGAATGATAAGGCTGTATGTGTTTATCATTATGTTGAAAACAGAGAGACAGACAGACGGACAGACAGACAAACAACAGACAGAGAGAGAGAGAGAGAGAGAGAGAAGAGAGAGAGAGAGAAGAGAGAAGAGAGAGAGAGAGAGAGAGAGAACGTCATCATGACAGATATGGGAACACTGTGATGTGTTGACCATGTTGAAATGGACCAGGACAACAACAACAAAAGACGCCTGAAGTGGGTATGTGTTGACCATGCTGAAATGGACCAGGACAACAACAACAAAACAGTGCCTGAAGTGGGTATGTGTTGACCATGCTGAAATGGACCAGGACAACAACAACAAAACAGTGCCTGAAGTGGGTATGTGTTGACCATGTTGAAATGGACCAGGACAATAACAACAAAACAGTGCCTGAAGTGGGTATGTGTTGACCATGTTGAAATGGACCAGGACAGCAACAACAAAACAGTGCCTGAAGTGGGTATGTGTTGACCATGTTGAAATGGACCAGGACAACAACAGCAAAGGAGAGAGCGACGTCATCATGACAGACATGGGGACACTGTGTTGACATGTTGAAATGGACCAGGACAACAACAAAAGACGCCTGAAGTGGGTATGTGTTGACCATGTTGAAATGGATCAGGACAACAACAGCAAAAGAGGGAGAGACGTCATCATGACAGATATGGGGACACTGTTTTGACCATGTTGAAATGGACCAGGACAACAACAACAAAACAGCGCCTGAAGTGGGTAGGCCCACGTGTCGCGGGCCCAGAAACTGAGCTAACTGAATGTTCCGACCTGCACTTGTGACGACTGACACGCGATGACCTTTGTGCAAGGTCAATGTGACGCTGACTACACACAGGCAGCCGCTCAATGCGCAGTCATCACTGATCAACGGTGGTCGTCACAACCTGTCTCCCCACCCCAACACCCCACTCCACCCCTCTCCATCGCTCCCCCCCCCCCCTCCCCCCCCCCAACACCCCCTCCTTCCTTCCCCCCACCCAACACCCCACCTCCACCCCTCTCCATCGCCCCCCCCCCCCCCCCCCCCCCCCCCCCCCCCGGCACAGTTCCTTCCCCCCACCCAACACCCCACTCCACCCCTCTCCATCGCTCCCCCCCCCCCCCCCCCCCCCCCGGCACAGTTCCTTCCCCCCACCCAACACCCCACTCCACCCCTCTCCATCGCTCCCCCCCCCCCCCCCGGCACAGTTCCTTCCCCCCACCAACACCACCACTCACCCCTCTCCATCCCCCCCCTCCTCCCCCCCCCCCCCCCCGGCACAGTTCCTTCCCCCCACCCAACACCCCACTCCACCCCTCTCCATCGCTCCCCCCCCCCCCCCCCCCCCGCACACTTCTTTCCCCCACCCTCTCTTCTCCTCCAGGAGAGAAAGAGAACTGGGCGGAAAGAGTATGGTGGGGAAGGGGTGGGGGGGGGGGGGGGCGAAGACACGCCGAAAGTTCTCTTTTCATGATGCTATACTGTGGGCCTACGGTCAACACACACACACGCACGCACATACACACACACCACACACACACACACACACACACACACACACACATACACACACACGCACGCACATGGTGGGAGACAGAAACAG
>CM031616.1:75403368-75425195 GCA_018398815.1 Conus ventricosus
CACACCACTCTTCCCTGCTTTCTGTGGAAGACGTGCACCCACCATGTTGTATGGCCACACACCACTCTTCCCTGCTTTCTGTGGAAGACGTACACCCACCATGCTGTGTGGCCACACATCAAACTTCTCTGCTTTCTGTGGAAGAAGTACAGCCACCATGTTGTGTGGCCACACACCACTCTTCCCTGCTTTCTGTGGAAGACGTACACCCACCATGTTCTGTGGCCACACATCACTCTTCCCTGCTTTCTGTGGAAGAAGTACAGCCACCATGTTGTGTGGCCACACACCACTCTTCCCTGCTTTCTGTGGAAGACGTACACCCACCATGTTCTGTGGCCACACATCAGTCTTCCCTGCTTTCTGTGGAAGACGTACACCCACCATGTTGTGTGGCCACACACCACTCTTCCCTGCTTTCTGTGGAAGACGTACACCCACCATGTTCTGTGGCCACACATCACTCTTCCCTGCTTTCTGTGGAAGACGTACACCCATCATGTATGGCCACACACCACTCTTCCCTGCTTTCTGTGGAAGACGTACACCCACCATGTTGTGTGGCCACACAGCACTCTTTTCTGCTTTCTGTGGAAGACGTACACCCACCATGTATGGCCACACACCACTCTTCCCTGCTTTCTGTGGAAGAAGTACAGCCACCATGTTGTGTGGCCACACACCACTCTACCCTGCTTTCTGTGGAAGACGTACACCCATCATGTTGTGTGGCCACACACCACTCTTCCCTGCTTTCTGTGGAAGACGTACATCTCCACACCATGTGGTGTGGCCACACACCACTCTTCCCTGCATTCTGTGGAAGACGTGCACCTCCACACCATGTGGTGTGGCCACACTGGGACTGTCCATGTCCTGTAGTCACACATTGCACTATAGTGGACTGTCCATGTCCTGTAGTCACACGCAGCACTATGGTGGACTGTCCATGTCCTGTAGTCACACACTGCACTATGGTGGACTGTCCATGTCCTGTAGTCACACACTGCACTATGGTGGACTGTCCATGTCCTGTAGTCACACACTGCTCTATGGTGGACTGTCCATATCACAATGTAGTGACACAGTGCAATATGGTGGGCTGTCCATGTCATGTAGTCACACACTGCACTATGGTGACTGTCCATGTCCTGTAGTCACACACTGCACTATGGTGGACTGTCCATGTCCTGTAGTCACACACTGCACTATGGTGGACTGTCCATGTCCTGTAGTCACACACTGCACTATGATGGACTGTCCATGTCCTGTAGTCACACAGTGCACTATGGTGGACTGTCCATGTCCTGTAGTCACACACTGCACTATGGTGGACTGTCCATGTCCTGTAGTCACACACTGCACTATGGTGGACTGTCCATGTCCTGTAGTCACACAGTGCACTATGGTGGACTGTCCATGTCCTGTGGTCACACACTGCACGATGGTGGACTGTCCATATCACACTGTAGTCACACACTGCACTATGGTGGACTGTCCATGTCAGCCTGTAGTCACACACTGCACTATGGTGGACTGTCCATATCACACTGTAGTCACACACTGCACTATGGTGGACTGTCCATGTCAGCCTGTAGTCACACACTGCACTATGGTGGACTGTCCATGTCAGCCTGTAGTCACACACTGCACTATGGTGGACTGTCCATGTCACACTGTAGTCACACACTGCACTATGGTGGACTATCCATGTCCTGTAGTCACACACTGCACTATGGTGGACTGTCCATGTCATGTAGTCACACACTGCACTATGGTGGACTGTCCATGTCCTGTAGTCACACACTGCACTATGGTGGACTGTCCATGTCCTGTAGTCACACACTGCACTATGGTGCACTGTCCATGTCCTGTAGTCACACACTGCACTATGGTGGACTGTCCATGTCCTGTAGTCACACACTGCACTATGGTGGACTGTCCATGTCCTGTAGTCACACACTGCACTATGGTGGACTGTCCATGTCCTGTAGTCACACACTGCACTATGATGGACTGTGCATGTTCTGTAGTCACACACTGCACTATGATGGACTGTCCATGTCCTGTAGTCACACACTGCACTATGATGGACTGTCCATGTCCTGTAGTCACACACTGCACTATGGTGGACTGTCCATGTCCTGTAGTCACACAGAGCACTATGGTGGACTGTCCATGTCCTGTAGTCACACAGTGCACTATGGTGGACTGTCCATGTACTGTAGTCACACACTGCACTATGGTGGACTGTCCATGTCCTGTAGTCACACACTGCACTATGGTGGACTGTCCATGTCCTGTAGTCACACACTGCATTATGATCGACTGTCCATGTCCTGTAGTCACACACTGCACTATGATGGGACTGTCCATGTCCTGTAGTCACACACTGCACTATGGTGGACTGTCCATGTCATGTAGTCACACACTGCACTATGATGGACTGTCCATATTCACAATGTAGTGACACAGTGCACTATGGTGGACTGTCCATGTCAGCCTGTAGTCACACACTGCACTATGGTGGACTGTCCATGTCCTGTAGTCACACACTGCAGTATGGTGGACTGTCCATGTCCTGTAGTCACACACTGCACTATGGTGGACTGTCCATGTCCTGTAGTCACACACTGCACTATGGTGCACTGTCCATGTCCTGTAGTCACACACTGCACTATGGTGGACTGTCCATGTCCTGTAGTCACACACTGCACTATGGTGGACTGTCCATGTCCTGTAGTCACACACTGCACTATGGTGGACTGTCCATGTCCTGTAGTCACACACTGCACTATGATGGACTGTCCATGTCCCTGTAGTCACACACTGCACTATGATGGACTGTCCATGTCATGTAGTCACACACTGCACTATGATGGACTGTCCATATCACAATGTAGTGACACAGTGCACTATGGTGGACTGTCCATGTCCTGTAGTCACACACTGCACTATGGTGGACTGTCCATGTCATGTAGTCACACACTGCACTATGATGGACTGTCCATATCACAATGTAGTGACACAGTGCACTATGGTGGACTGTCCATGTCCTGTAGTCACACACTGCATTATGATGGACTGTCCATGTCCTGTAGTCACACACTGCACTATGATGGACTGTCCATGTACTGTAGTCACACACTGCACTATGATGGACTGTCCATGTCCTGTAGTCACACACTGCACTATGGTGGACTGTCCATGTCATGTAGTCACACACTGCACTATGATGGACTGTCCATGTACTGTAGTCACACACTGCACTATGGTGGACTGTCCATGTCCTGTAGTCACACACTGCACTATGGTGGACTGTCCATGTCATGTAGTCACACACTGCACTATGATGGACTGTCCATATCACAATGTAGTGACACAGTGCACTATGGTGAACTGTCCATGTCCTGTAGTCACACACTGCACTATGGTGGACTGTCCATGTCCTGTAGTCACACACTGCAGTATGGTGGACTGTCTATGTCCTGTGGTTACACACTGCACTATGGTGGACTGTCTATATCACACTGCAGTCACACAATGCAGTATGGTGGACTGTCCATGTCCTGTAGTCACACACTGCACTATCGTGGACTGTCTATATCACACTGCAGTCACACACTGCACTATGGTGGACTGTCCATGTCCTGTAGTCACACACTGCACTATGGTGGACTGTCTATATCACACTGCAGTCACACACTGCAGTATGGTGGACTGTCCATGTCCTGTAGTCACACACTGCACTATGGTGGACATTCTATGTCCTGTGGTCACACACTGCACTATGGTGGACTGTCCATATCACACTGCAGTCACACACTTCACTATGGTGGACTGTCCGTGTCCTGTAGTCACACACTGCACTATGGTGGACTGTCCATATCACACTGCAGTCACACACCGCACTATGGTGGACTGTCCATGTCGTGTAGTCACACACTGCACTATGGTGGACTGTCCATGTCCTGTAGTCACACACTGCACTACGGTGGACTGTCCATGTCGTGTAGTCACACATTGCACTATCGTGGACTGTCCATGTCCTGTGGTCACTAGGGGTGTCACCATTGTCTGGTCTCCAGGCCACACTGAGTGAAGGTCTAACTCTGCAGTCAACGACTGTGACCCCCTTCCCCGGAAGGACCGTCAACTACAGGCTGCAGATACTGACAGGCAGTGGTCACTGACCGGAGAGGAGCGTCAGAGTAGCGCCTGCAGCATCGTCGTCATTAAAGTGTTAGACTTGGTTTGTTTGTTGTGTGGTGAATAATGAGGAGGGTGTTTTATAGTTTCGGTTTGATCTCAGACAAGCATGCTTCTCTGTCTCTGTGAAGATGACAATGCTTTTCCGTTCTCTCTCTCTCTCTTTCTCTCTCTCTCTCTCTCTCTCTCTCTCTCTCTCTCTCTCTCTCTCTCTCTCTCTCTCTCTCTCTCTCTCTCTCTCTCTCTCTGTATGTGTGTGTGGTGTGTGTTTATGTGTGTGTGTGCGTGTGTGTGTGTGTGTGTGTGTGTGTGTGTGTGTGTGTGTGTGTGTGTGTGAATTTGTGTGTGTGTGCGTGCGTGCGCGCGTGTGTGTGTGTGTGTGTGCGTGTGTCGGGGGGGGGGGGGGGGGGGGTGGTGTGCGTGTATGTCTGTGTATGTCTGTGTGTGTGTGTGTGTGTGTGTGTGTGTGTGTGTGTGTGTGTGTGTGTGTGTGCAGACAAACAACTTGTTCATCCCACCAGGACAGTGACTTGTAAGTGAAGAAGACACACAGACGTCTGTCCTTGGTCACAGCATTCTGTCCTTTACGCCACACCGTCTGTCCGTCTGTCTGTCTGTCTGTACCAAGGCCGAGCATTGTGAAACAACAGTTGTGGCTTAAAATAGCGCAGTTTGCAAATAGCTGGAGGCCAGATAGCGCTGTGTGACATCCAAATGTCACTGCCGTCGTCTGATACTCTACGGCTGCATTCAGACTCCTCTCCCCCGCCCAGGCTTACGTTTGTCTGGCACTCTTCTGGAAATACCAGACCTTACTTCATCAGACGGAACTTGTTTTGTGTCTTTGCCATAACAGTGCACAACTTCCCCACCACCCACACACTCCTTTACCCCCCCCCCCCCACCTCTCCGCCCTCCCCCTCCCTCAGTTTCCACCCCCACCCCCTCCCCTTACTCCCATGACAGCAGGCTTACCACTCTTCAGAGAATTCCTTGCGGCGTGGGAGTGATACCACTTAGGACTTGAAGACAGAAGAGGATGTTATTTGTTGTTGATACTGTTGTTTCTGTTGATGTCTGTTCTCCTGTTTCTGTTTGTCAATGGCGATGGGTGAAGGTGAGCACTGTGACGATGACGCTACCAGTTCCTTTCTCATCCCAGACTACAAAGCAGGCCCATACCCTGTGCTCTTCTTTCTGTGCCGGCTCTGCCAATGTGCTCAGAACAGAATTGACGATGACAGAGAAACAGCAAACTGGCCTACTGGTATTAAAGCCACTGCTGCTGCGTTGGGTAGCACTTCTCCTCTTGTTGCTGTCTGCATAAAGAACACTGCTTCTGCTGCTAATACTACAAAGGCCACTTATATTACTGTTAGCACTACTACTGCTACCGCTGTTACTGATGCTGCTTTTGTTAGTACTACTTCTGCTGCTGCTGCTACTGCTACTACTACTACTACTATACTATTGATACAAATACTGCTGTTGCTGCTGCTACTGCTACAATGTCTACTTGTACCATATCATTGCCATGATGCTGATGCTGCCACTGTCAATACTACTGACATACTA
The DNA here is from genome assembly GCA_018398815.1 of Conus ventricosus. Classification (NCBI taxonomy): domain Eukaryota; kingdom Metazoa; phylum Mollusca; class Gastropoda; order Neogastropoda; family Conidae; genus Conus; species Conus ventricosus. Next base: position 75,409,153 of record CM031616.1, read on the forward strand.
TAACATTAGGCTATGTGACTGTCACTGTCATTACTACTGACATACTATAACATTAGGCTATGTGACTGTCACTGTCATTACTACTGACAAACTATAACATTAGGCCATGTGACTGTCACTGTCATTACTACTGACATACTGTAACGTTAGGCTATGTTCTCACTGTCATTACTATTGACATACAATAGCATTAGGCTATGTGAATGTCACCATCATTACTACTGACATACTATAACATTGGGCTATGTGACTGTCACTGTCATTACTACTGACATACTATAGCATTAGGCTATGTTGTCACTATCATTACTACTGACATACTATAACATTAGGCTATGTTGTCACTATCATTACTACTGACACACTATAACATTAGGCTTTGTGACTGCCACTATCATTACCACTGACATACTATATCATTAGGCTATGTGACTGTCACTATCATTACTACTGACATACTATAACATTAGGCTATGTGGCTGCCATTATCATTACCACTGACATACTATAACATTAGGCTATGTGACTGCCATTATCATTTCTACTGACATACTATAACCTTAGGCTATGTGGCTACCACTATCATTACTACTGACATACTATAGCATTAGGCTATGTGACTGTCACTATCATTACTATTGACATACATAACATTGGGCTATCTGACTGCCACAATCATAACTACTGACATACTATAACATTTGGTTATCTGACTGCCACTATCATTACTATTGACATACATAACATTGGGCTATGTGACTGCCATTACATTACTACTGACATACTATAACATCAGGCTATCTGACTGCACTATCATTACTACTGACATACTATAACATTAGGCTATGTGACTGTCGCCATCATAAACTACTGACATACAATAACATTAGGCTATGCTGTCACTATCATAACTACTGACGTACTATTACATTAGGCTATGTGACTGTCACCATCATTGCCACTGACATACTATAACATTATGATATGTGACTGTCACTTTCATTACTACTGACATACTATAGCATTAGGCTATGCTGTCACTATCATAACTACTGACATACTTTAACATAGGCTATGTTGTCACTATCATTACTACTGACATACTATAACATTATGATATGTGACTGTCACTTTCATTACTACTGACATACCATAACATTAGGCTATGCTGTCACTATCATTACTACTGACATACTTTAACATAGGCTATGTTGTCACTGTCATTACTACTGACATACTTTAACATTAGGCTATGCTGGCACTATCATTACTGCTGACATACTATAACATTAGGCTATGTTGTTACTATCAATACTACTGATATACTATGACATTAGGCTATGCTGTCACTATCATTACTACTGACATACTGTACCATTAGGCTATCTGACAGTCACTAGCATTACTACTGGCATACTATAACATTATGATATGTGACTGTCACCATAAGGCTATACTGTCTGTCAACCTCGGTGTAATGTCAGTGGAGGAAGGACTAGCGCACAGCCCAAACACACTCACAGTTGTTTACAATCTCATTCATATATCATGCATTCGTCACATCAAACCACTAGTAAAGTCTATAACTTTACTACACATGTTCATAAACGAAACATCAATGCATATGGAATCAAATGAAATAAAACATTCTCTCTTTCCTGAACTTCACAAAATCATTTATCTAAAACATCATTAACTAACCCGGGGTATAAACAGATTTCTACTTTCCCTGGCCAGGTGATCTTAACTATTCACAAATCACTGTCTTTTCTTTCTTTTCTTTTTCTTTTCACGGTCACTTTCCCACAACACGACACAGCTGCTGGCACTGGTGTTGGTCTGATGGCGCCTTTCAGGTGAGACTTTTGGGCGTTGGCCCTGGGGTTCGCTTGGCGAAGTGACGCTGCCAGGTATGAGGTCGAACCCCCGGTTAGGATAGAACAGTGACTAAAACCCATCGACTGTTCTCCTTTCTTTCTTCCTGCATTAACGCATTGCACTCTCCTCTCTCTCTCTTCTATTCTGCTCTTATCAAATGGACATGGTTGCTTTTCTTTTCTTTTTTTTTTTTTCTTTCTTTCTTTTCTTCTTCATTAGTTAGCAACTCTCTCTCTCTCCCCCACACTCTCCTCATTCCTTCCTCTGCAGACTATCTCATGCTAATCTCTCAACTTGGTTCTCTTCTCTCCTCCCCTCATCTCTCTGCTTTTCTCTCCTCAGAGATTACACTCAGACCCTCTCTCCTCTGTCTCTCGTTCGTTTCTCCCCCTCGTTCTGCTCTTCATCTCCCTCCTTTTCTCTCCTGCAGAGACTATACCCAGAACCTCCTCATCTCCTCTCCCCTGTTCGTTCTCCTCTCCCTGCCTCCTGTAGGCGGAGCCTACTCCCCCGAACTTCTCCCTCTCTCTCCTGTCTGTTCGTTTTCCTCCTTCTCTCGTTCTCTCACTCTCACACCCTTCTTATTCGTTCCGATCTGTCCAAAAAGGGCGATACCTTTGGTCAGTATTTTTACCGCCTCGTCCCCGAAGTTATCTCCCTCTAATTCCATTGGATGTTCAAACCCATGCCAGTCATGCCTACAACGCCTTACTCTCTGTGGGGGTCAATTGTCTTTTAAATTGATTAGCTAGATTTCACCCCCACCACACACTACCTTCTCCCCTTCCCTACTTAACTGGCGCCGTGTGCTTAAGTCGTGGCAGGGTCAGTGTAAATTGGCCAGATGAGTCTGAGCCAGGCGCTACGACTCGTCGCTAGACATCGAGGCGTCGGCCCAAAGCTGTTTAGCCCGAAATAGCCGGGACAGACCGTCTTCCTGAAGCCTCTCCGCTAAGCTTAATTGGCCGGACCCGACCCATGGCCCGTCTATCTGACGCCTAGAATGTTTGAGTTGAAGTTTATGTCCAAAAAATTGGCTGGCGACTCCCCAAGTTGGGTTGTTTCATTTTTTGTCCGTGAAAATTTTCCCCCTTCCCAAAAGACCATCTCCGAAATTGTCTCAAAACAACGGTACAAAAAACAACAACCGAATTTGCTGACACACAGCTACACGTGCAAATTTTTTAAAATACTTTACAACCAACGGTTTATAAGTTAAAATACATCTTTAGTGAATACCACTCCAATGAGTTTCATTGACGTGCGCTCTTGCGTTATTTCAACTCATTTTATAACGACCTCTGTGCGCACTTATGCGTTTCCCCTACCTCGGATTTGCCATATCTTCTCTTCACAATTTTATGAAAAGCACAATATAATATGATCACGATCCATGACACTTCCTGAGAATCTCCATCCTCACTTATTGCAAATAATGCATCACTACACAAGCGACTGTATGCTCCAAGCATAACTACATTCACATGAACAATCACAAAGAAATTATGAACAAGTCCCCACACAAAAATAATATGAACCATAGCCAACGGGGAATGGACCCATATCCAATCAAACATAACTGTCATCAACACATATTATCAAAAAGCACCCCGGATATGACTGACTTTCCTCGGGTTGCAGCTTGCTAGACTACACGACTTAAATAGTCAGCTCCGACATTCTGTCGACCGGGAATGTACTGCACTCGGTACCTGTAGGCTGCAGTGCCATTGCCCAACGCAGAACCCTGCTGTTTTTCAGCGTGCCTCCTGCGGAATTTGAGTGTTGGTGATCTGTCTCTATCACGAACTTTTTCCCCCATACAAGTATTTGGGGAACTTCTGCACGGCCCACACGACAGCTAAACACTCCTTCTCCACCGTTGCGTACCCTTCTTCACACTTTGTCAACTCCTGCTAGCATATCTCACGGGAAACCTCGACCTTTTCATGCCCTGCAACAATACTCACCTATCCCACCACCTGATGCACCCTGTCCGCAACAAAAATGGTTTGGACATATCTGGTAGCTTCAAGATGGGGCGGGAACCTAGTTTTTCAACACCGTCTGCAGTGCTTGCTCTGCAGCGTCTGACCATTCAAACCACTGCCGGTTTCCCTGCCTTGACCAAATCACTGAGAGGACTCGTGATTGCAGCAAAATTTGGGAAAAAACTCCCTATAGAACCCAATAAAACCTAGCAGACTCCTGACTTCTGTTTTGGTCTTTGGTCTCTCTGAATTCATCATCTTCTCCACCTTCCTCTTTCCGGCTGCTTTGTGTCGCCTCCGACAACAAAACCTAGGAACCCCAGGCTTGGAAAACCAACCTGGCACTTTGTTGGTCTGGCTGTGAGATTGGCTTGTCTCAACCTCTCTAAAACTGCTCCTAGCTCCCTCATATGCCCTCCCATGTCTCGGATCTATCAGAAATGTCATCCATGAAATTCACAACACCTTCCAATCCCGTCAATAGCTTCCTCATCATCCGAGAGAAGACTGCAGGTGCGTTGACCATCCCAAAAGGGAGACCGCCACGGTATAGCCCCATAGGAGTGGAGAATGCTGTGACTTCCTTTGATCCTCACTCAGGGCTATTTGCCAGTAACCCTTGCTCAATTTTATCCTGGTGAAATACTGGCTCTTTGCTTGTGACGATCTGACGAAACAGGTCTTCCATGTTTGGTATGCCTCTGCATCGACCTTGTGACACTGTTCAGACGTCTAAAGTCGACACAGAACGATGCTCACCTGACTTTTCCTCACTAAGACGACGGGTGCACTATATATGATTTGGACGGTTCAATCACCCAAGGCCAACATTTTTTCTACCTCCTCCTCGATCACTTGCTTGGGGGCATATGGGATCGGGTAGGCTTTCACATGTACGGGTTTCGTGATGTCAACTCCAACCGTACATGTCTCTAGAGTTGTCCTGCCTGGTTTATCAGTCAGGGACGCCCTATACTGTTCTAGGAGCCCCCAACTTCCTCCTGTCTCCTACTGTCTAGCCCTTCATACAGTGACACATCCCTGTATGATTTCTTCCCCGGGAAACTCAGGCAACAAAATCTCTCCTTCTTCTGCTGGGTCTCCCTCACCTCCATCAATGATTGCTGCTGCGCCTATGTGCTGACTCTCCACGCTGAATATATTTGCGGAGAAAATTTGCATGGAAAAGTTTTGATTTCCCTTTCACATCGATTCGGTAGCCTGATCTACCTTTTCAATGATGGTGAATGGTCCTTCCAATGCATCAGCAGCTGTTGTGATCCGGGAAGCAGTAACGGACCTGATCTCCCACCTTGGGGAATTGCTTCCTCACCTTCCTGTCATACTGCTTTTCGGGACACCCTACCTCCTGAAAAACTCTCCCTTGCGACCTTACATGTCTCCTCGAGCCTTTGCGTAAGTCTACCACATACGATATGGTGTTTTGACTTCTTTTCGGACTCCTGTTTCTCCGACCACAGCTCTTTGAGAATTTCAACACCGTCCCCGAACGTCGCCCATACAGCAGCTCAAATGGCGAAAAGCCTGTGCTTTCCTAGGGCTTCCCTGTAGGCAAACAGTGCCGCTGGAATGTAGCGGTCCCAACTCTGGCCTTTCCTCACAGAGCTTCTTTAAGATGCCCCTTTAGCACACCGTTGAATCTTTCCACCAAGCCATTGCATTGTGATGGTATGGGGTAGTGAGCAGCTGTGTGATCCCTAGCAGCCTTTGACCTCCCTCATCACGCCTGAGGTAACTGTGACCCCCTGTCACTGAGAATTTGTGCTGCACACCCACGCGAGAGAAGATGTCTACCAGCCCCATCAGCGACCTGTTGCTATCTACGCCTTTCAATGCAACCGCTTTTGGTATCTGGTCGCGTAGTCCACCACGTCAACACATACCTGTGCCCACCTTTGGAACAGGGCGCGATTTGGGCCAATCAGATCAACAGCCACCCCCTGAATGGTGTGTCAATTAAAGGAGGCTGTTTAAGAGCGCCTTCCCCTTCACCCCTCTGTGGCTGACCTTTGACACAAAGTCACATGACATCAGAAACGCTTGTGTCTGCCCTTGCTCCTGGCCAATGAAATCATCAAAGATTCGGTCAGCTGTTTTGCTGGTGCCGAGATGACCCGCCATGAGCGATTCGTGACCCACTGACATGACAGTGTCACGATAACCTGCTGGTAACCTCTAACTGATGGTCACCTTAAACCCGTCTTCCCCTGGTGAACACTCGGTACAACAGCCCGCCTTTCACAAGAAACTCTGTCTCACCTCCTCTAACCTCCTGTTTCTCTCCACCTCTTGCCAAACTCCCAGACTTCACGAGCGAAGGGTCTTGTTCCTGCGCTGCTCTAAACTCATCAGGCGACACATCTATGCCTGACTTCCTTGCCGGAACGAATAACGGTTTATCAACCTTTTCCTCTCTTGCTCCGTGTCTGAACTGCTGCCCCTGTAGCAGTCAACAACTCAGTCCCCTGGATCCCTTGCCCCCGGAATATTTCCAATGATCAAATCATGAAGGGGGTTTTTTCCATCACCAACGCAGACAACTCGCCTGAGAAGTAAGGGGGACGTACTTCTATCTTTCAACTGGAAACTCCCTCCAGGCCATCGATTAGAGTACAGTCTGGATTTGCCCTGTCAAATCCCCTTCTCGACCACGTTTTTTCGTACTACCCGCATGAACAACCAGTGTCTCGTAACACTTCACCCTCTGCTGGCCAATCCACCCTTCTTCCACTGGTAAACGAACCACTCACCTAGTGCCCTCCATCCCTGACACTGACTGCTGTCCAGTGCTAGCCATAGGGTGCACTCCACCCTCTTCCGTTGGATCCCTTTTGGTTCCACTGCAGGGCGTTTCCCTTGACGACCCTTATCCAACCCTCTTGCAAGGCTGCTGCCTTCTGGAACCTCATGCGACAATCCCTCGCCACATGTCCCCTTCTTGTGACAAATGAAACACCTAATGTCCCTTGCCCTTCCTTTTGCCCCCCCACTGGGTTTTTCAGACTTTGCAGAAAACTCTCCTAGTCTCCTTGCACTCTTCTCACCTGTGCCTAGCACCTGTTTCTCCTCACCTTAGTGGGCCCCGACGTGGGCCTCTCTATACACCTCTGCAACTTCAACAACTCCCCTGCTGTCTCTGGCTGTCTCTCTTTCAGGGCCGCAACCTGAAAAAAATTGTTCCTTCATAACTAGCTCTTTCAACTCAGCGAACTCCTTTTTCGTACCGCCAACTCTAACCACTTCTCACAAAATAGTGATCCAAAAAGTGCACCAAACTGAGTGTACGTCTCACCTGCTTTTAATTTAAGCTGAACGAAATTTCTTCCTGAATCCTTTCCCCTGTGAGGTCAAATCCCTTCATTAAAGACCCGTTCACAGCACCAAAATCAGACTGTTTTCTGCTGGTAACGCAGTGAAAATTTGTAATGCCTTACCCGTCAGTAACGCTGACAAAATGACTGCCCACTCTTCTGAAGCCAACCCTGACTGGTCGCAAACGTTCGAAACCTGATGTATGCGTCAATCGAATCGGTCCCCTTCCGAAATTTTGGCAACTTGGGTCGGGGGGGATAGCTGCCACAGAGTCACTGGAAACTGAACTACCATCCTCGGGGGTCTCCCTTGTTTTTCTCACTTTCCTCTAATTCTAATTGAACCTTTAATCTTTTTCCCTTTCCTGCTTCATTCTTTCTGTTTCCCCGCGCTTCCCTTATTCTTTCTGTTTCCCCGCTTCATTCTTTCTGTTTCCTCCCTAGCCTGATTATCATTTGCCTGAATCCTTTTAATTTTTCTGTTTCCTGCTCTGCTATTTCTCCCGCGACACGTCGTCTTTCCGCGCGTTCATCCCTTTTCCCTCTTTTGCTGGTTTTCAACAAATGCTCGCAACTCTTCTCCCCAATAGCCTAAAAACACGAGCGACACTCACAAGTTGTTTAATAGGGGTGTTCTTTTCGTCCGCCATTATATCTCCTTTTTTTTTTTTTGAACAAGATTTTACTACCACGACAGCCAAACTGGTGGTTACCGACACAGTGACGTGATAGCACAATCCTATGAATGACAATATTAGCTTGGACAACGTAGTTAGTTTTTTATAAGACGCCCAGGGGCCTGACCCAACTATGAGAGCGAATTTTAGGCAATCTGTGCGAAATAATACTCTGGGGCTGAATGCCAAGCCTATTTAACAATCTTGGAAGCAATGCCAAGCCTAGTATTTACTATCTTGGGAACATACAGTAAGACAACCCCTTGTCTTAGGATTACAATACTTGAATCCCACCCAGCTTCCTCTCTGGAAGTTGAACAATTATAAAAAAATGGGCCAGAATATCCTGGCAAGCTCGCCAATAACTTGTCCCCCTCGGTGTAATGTCAGTGAGGAAGGACTACGCACAGCCCAAACACACTCACAGCTTGCTTACAATCTCATTCATATATCATGCATTTGTCACATCAAACCACTATAAAGTCAAAAACTTTACTACACATGTTCATAGAACGAAACATCAATGCATATGGGAAACAAATGAAAAAAAACATTTTCTCTTTCCTGAACTTCACAAAATCATTTATCTAAAACATCATTAACTAACCCGGGTATAACCAGATTTCTACTTTACCTGGCCAGTGATCTTAACTATTCACGAATCACTGTCTTTCTTTTCTTTTTTTTTTCTTTTCACGGTCCACTTTCACAACACGACACAGCTGCGCACTGGTGTTGGTCTGATGGCGCCTGGTCAGGTGAGACTGTTGGCGTTGGTCTGTGGTTCTGCTTGGCGAAGTGACGCTGCCAGGTATAGGGCGAACCCCCGGTAGGATAGAACAGTGACTATCACATCGATCTGTTCTCCTTTCTTTCTTCCTGCATTAACGCATTTCACTCTCTCTCTCCTCTCTCTCTTAGTCTGCTCTTATCAAATGGACATGGTTGCTTTTCTTTTCTTTTTTTTTTTTTCTTTTCTTTCTTTTCTTCTTCATTAGTTAGCAACTCTCTCTCTCTCTCCACATCTCTCCTCAGTCCTTCCTCTGCAGACTATCTCATGCTAATCTCTCAACTTGGTTCTCTTCTCTCCTCCCCTCATCTCTCTGCTTTTCTCTCCTCAGAGATTACACTCAGACCTCTCTCTCTCTGTCTCTCTGTTCGTTCTCCCCTCGTTCTGCTCTTCATCTCCCTCCTTTTCTCTCCTGCAGAGACTATCCCCAGAACCTCCTCATCTCTCTCTCCCTGTTCGTTCTCCTCTCCCTGCCTTCCTGTAGGCGAGAGCCTACTCCCCCGAACTTCTCCCTCTCTCTCTCTGTCTGTTCGTTTTCCTCCTTCTCTCGTTCTCTCACTCTCACACCCTTCTTATTCGTTCCGATCTGTCCAAAAAGGGCGAGTACCATTGGTCAGTATTTTTACCGCCTCGTCCCCGAAGTTATCTCCCTCTAATTCCATTGGATGTTCAAATCATGCCAGTCATGCCTACACGCCTTACTCTCTGTGGTGGTCAATTGGTCATTTAATTGATTAGCTAGATTTCACCCCCACCACACACTACATTCCCCCCTTCCCTACTTAACTGGCCCCGTGTGGCTTAAGTCGTGGGCACGGTCAGTGTAAATTGGCCAGATGAGTCTGAGCCAGGCGCTACGACTCGTCTCGCTAGACATCGAGGCGTCGGTCAAAGCTGCTTAGCCCGTATAGCCGGACAGACCGTCTTCCTGAAGCCTCTCCGCTAAGCTTAATTGGCCGGACCCGACCCATGGGCCCGTCTATCTGACGCCTAGAATGTTTGAGTTGAAGCTTATGTCCGAACAAATTGGCTGGCGACTCCCCAAGTTGGGTTGTTTCATTTTTTTGTCCGTGACACTGTCACCATAAGGCTATGCTGTCACTGTCATTACTACTGACATACTATAACATAAAGCTATATTTTCACTAAAATTACTACTGACATACTGTAACATTAAGCTATGTTGTCACTATCATTGCTACTGGCATACTATAACATTATGACCTGTGACTGTTGCTATCATTACTACTGACGTACAATAACATTAGGCTATGTGACTGTCCCTATCATTACTACACTATCATTACTGCTGACATACCATAACATTAGGCTATGTGACTGTCACCATCATAACTACTGACATACTATAACATTAGGCTATGTGGCAGTCACTAGCATAACTACTGACATACTATAACATTAGGCTATGTGACTGTCACTATCATTACTACTGACATACTATAACATTATGATATGTGACTGTCACCATCATTATTACTATACTGACATACTAGAACATTTTGATATGTGACTGTCACTATCATTACTACGGACATGCTATAACGTTAGGTTATGTGACTGTCACTATCATTACTACACCATCATTACTACTGACATACTAGAACATTATGACATGCGACAGTCACTATCATGACTATTGACATACAATAACATATCGATATGTCACTGTCACTATCATTACTACTGACGTACTATAACATTAGGATGTGTGACCGCCGCTATCATTACTACTGACATACTATAACGTTAGGCTATGTGACTGTCACTATCATTAATACCGACATACTGTAACATTAGGCTATGTTGTCACTATCATTACTACTGGCATACTATAACATCATGACATGTGACTGTCACTACCATTACTACTGACCTACAATAACATTAGGCTATGTGACTGTCACTATCGTTACTACATATCATTAATACTGACATACTATAACATTAGGCTATGTGACTGCCACTATCATTACTACTCACATACTGAAACATTACGCTATGTGACTGCCACTATCATTACTACTCACATACTATAACATTAGGCTATGTGACTGCCACTATCATTACTACTCACATACTATAACATTAGGCTATGTGACTGCCACTATCATTACTACTCACATACTATAACATTAGGCTATGTGACTGCCACTATCATTACTACTCACATACTATAACATTAGGCTATGTGACTGCCACTATCATTACTACTCACATACTATAACATTAGGCTATGTTGTCGCTATCATTACTACTGACATACTATAGCATTAGGCTATGTGACTGCCACTATCATTACTACTGACATACTATAGCATTAGGCTATGTTGTCACCATCATTACTACTGACATACTACAACATTAGGCTATGTTGTCACTATCATTACCACTGACATACTATGACATTAGGCTATGCTGTCACTATCATTACTACTGACATACTATAAAATTAGGCTATGTTGTTGCTATCATTACTATTGACATACTATAACATTAGGCTATGCTGTCACTATCATTACTACTGAAGTACTGAGACATTAGGCTATGTGACTGTCACTATCATTACTACTGACATACCATAACATTAGGCTATGTTGTCACTATCATCATTACTGACATACTGTAATATTAGGCTATGTGACTGTCAATATCATTACTACTGACATACTATAACATTAGGCTATGTTGTTATCATCATTACTACTAATAACTATAACATTAGGCCATGTGACTGTCACTATGATTACTACTGATATACATGACATTATGATATGTGACTGTCACTATCATTACTACTGGCATACTATAACATTAGGCTATGTGACTGTCACTGTCATTACTACTGACATACTATAACATTAGGCTATGTTGTCACCATCATTACTACTGATAAACTATAACGTTAGGCCATGTGACTGTCACTATCATTACTACTGATATACATAACATTATGATATGTGACTGTTACTATCATTTCTACTGACATGCTATAACATTAGGTTATGTGACTGTCACTATCATTACTACTGACATACTATAACATTGGGCTATGTTGTCACTATCATTACTACTGACATACTATAACATTTTGACATGTGACTGTCACTATCATGACTATTGACATACAATAACATTAGGCTGTATGACTCTAACTATCATTGCTACTGACATACTATAATATTAGGCTTGTGACTGCTGCTATCATTACCACTGAAATACTATAACATTAGGCTATGTAACCGCCACTCTCATTACTACTGACATACTATAACATTAGGCTTTGTGACTGTCACTATCATTACTACTGACATACTATAGCATTAGGGTATGTGACTGTCACTATCATTACTACTGACATACTATAACATTGGACTCTGTTACTGCCACTATCATTACATCTGATATACATAACAATAGGCTATGTGACTGTCACTATCATTACATCTGATATACATAACAACAGGCTATGTAACTGCCACTATCATTACATCTGATATACATAACAATAGGTTATGTGACTGTCGCTATCGTTACATCTGATATACATAACAATAGGCTATGTGACTGTCACTATCATTACATCTGATATACATAACAATAGGCTATGTGACTGTCACTGTCATTACATCTGATATACATAACAATAGGCTATGTGACTGTCACTATCATTACATCTGATATACATAACAATAGGCTATGTGACTGTTTCTATCATTACATCTGATATACATAACAATAGGCTATGTGACTGTTTCTATCATTACATCTGATATACATAACAATAGGCTATGTGACTGTCACTATCATTGCTACTGACACACTATAACATTAGGCTATGTGACTGCCATTATCATTTCTACTGACATACTATAACATTAGGCTATGTGACTGTCACTATCATTACTACTCACATACTATAACATTAGGCCATGTGACTGTCACTATCATTACTACTGACATACTGTAACATTAGGCTATGTTGTCACTATCATTACTACTGACATACTGTAACATTAGGCTATGTTGTCACTATCATTACTACTGACATACTATAACATTATACTATGTGACTGCCACTATCATTACATCTGACATACATAACATTAGGCTATGTGACTGTCACTATCATTACTACTGACATACTATAACATTGGACTATGTGACTGTCTCTATCATTACATCTGACATACATAACAATAGGCTATGTGACTGTCACCATCATTACATCTGATATACATAACAATAGGCAATGTGACTGCCACTGTCATTACATCTGATATACATAACAATAGGCTATGGCTATAGGCTACAATAGGCGGCTCCTGCCACTCCCATGCAGGATTTGGGCAAGCAGATGGCAAATTTTCATTTCAGATTAGAGTACTGCTTTTGCTCTTTTTCTGATCACATAGACAACAATGGACTAAATTCACACCACTGGAAGTGATAAAAATTAATTTTCATGTATTCGTTCTAAACTTTTGAAATGCAAACGCTTTCTGTCGTCGGGGCGCTTCTCTACTCGCGCGCGCGCGCACATACAGAGAGAGAGAGAGAGAGAGAGGAGAGAGAGAGAGAGGAGAGAGAGAGAGAGAGAGAGAGAGAGAAGGATTTTTTTTTATTCCTGTTAGGCCTGAGCCCATCACGAAGGGGGATGTGAATATGCAGCTGAAGGAAGTTATATAGCAAAATCAGAATGAAAGCTAACAAGGATATGGAACGTATTCATGTAGTCACATGTCCTCTCATTTTAAATCCTTTATATAAAAATAATGCAAAAGATTATTTACGTCTTCCGGAACTGTCGATGACATTAACAAACTCAGTTTAAACAGTAAAGGAACTTTATAATATTTAGGATCTCTATAATATTTAGAATCTCTATATTTAACGTTTCACGTGTACGTCCAAGTGCTGGACAACAGAGAACAAAATGCACCTCATTTCCTTCGCTTTCATTACATAGGGAACAAATTAAATCGTTAGATATAAACGTTCTGTAGTGATAACGGTGTATCAGCAGATCAGATATCCCGAGCCTAAATCTAGTTGTAATATATTTCAGATGTTTATCAATATCTAGATGTAAATAAGGTTTCAAACTGTGGTCACTGCAAAAGGTTCTGTATAAACTGAACCTGTCACTAGTTTGAATATGATTGGACCAAGTTTGCCATCGGCAGTCAATAAGCCTTTGTTGAAAACAACATATAAAACTACGCACATCCCAACACCTTGATTCGCCCAAACAAAAACAAACCCATATTTAAACAAACTCAAGCGAATATTTGTTACCCAGTATTTCTTACCGTTTGCATCCAGGTCTTACAACATATCACGTATCACGTGGAATCCTGTAATGAGAGAGAGAGAGAGAGAGAGAGAGAGAGAGAGAGAGAGAGAGAGAGAGAGAGAGAGAGAGAGAGAGAGAGGCGGGATTGTAATGAGAGAGAGAGAGAGAGAGAGAGAGAGAGAGAGAGAGAGAGAGAGAGAGAGAGAGAGAGAGGCGGGATTGGAAGAGGAGAGGGAGGGGAGAGACACACAGATGCTGTAGTTAATTAGTCAGTCAGTCAGTCAGTTCATTTACGCGGATAATGAGAGACAGAGGAGTGGACCACGTCTCTAAAGACACCACCCCCATTTGTAAAGACACCATCCACATCTGTAAAGACACCATCTATATCTGTAAAGACGGCCGCCCACATATGTAAAGACACCATCCACATCTGTAAAGACACCGTCCACATCTGTAAAGACCACCCACATCTGTGAAGACAACGTTCACATCTGCAAAGACACCATCCACATCTGTAAAGACACCGCCCACAGACAGTAAAGTCACGCCCACAGACTGTAAAGACACCGCCCACAGACTGTAAAGTCACCACACACATCTGTAAAGACACCATTCACATCTATAAAGACACCAACCACATCTAAAAAGACAACGGCCACATCTGTAAAGACACCATCCACATCTGTAAAGACACCGCCCACATCTGTAAAGACACCACCCACACACTGTGAAGACACAGACTGTAAAGCCACCGCCACAGACCGTAAAGTCACTGCCCACAGACTGTAAAGACACCGTCCACATTTGTAAAGACACCGCTGACAGACTGTAAAGACACCGCCCATAGACTGTAATGTTACCACCCACATACTCTTAAGACACCGCCCACATCTATAAAGACACCGCCCGCAGACTGTAAAGTTACCGCCCACAGACGGTAAAGTTACCGCCCACAGACTGTAAGACACCTCCACAGACTGTAAAGTCACAGCCCACAGACTGTACAGACACCGCCCACAAACTGTAATGTCATCGCCCACAGACTGTAAAATTACCACCCACAGACTGTAAAGACACCTCCCACATCTATACAGACACCCTCCACATCTGTAAAGTCACTGCCCACATACTGTAAAGTCACCGCCCACAAACTGTAAAGACACCGCCCACACTTATAAAGACACAGTCCACATCTCTAAAGACACCGCCCACATCTCTAAAGACACCGCCCACATCTATAAAGACACCGCCCACATCTCTAAAGACACCGCCCACATCTCTAAAGTCACTGCCCACAGACTGTAAAGTCACCGCCCACATCTCTAAAGACACCCTCCACATGTGTAAAGTCACTGCCTACAGATTGTGAAGTCCCCGCCAACCCGCACAGCGCGGTCATCTCACTGCAGACACACTGTGCCTTTAACGCTGACCTTCTCTGTGCACAGGCTCTTGGTCTGCACCCCTCTCACTATGACACTGAGGCTCTTGGTCTGCACCCCTCGGCCCGGCTCACTGTGACACTGAGGCTGTTGGTCTGCACCCCTCTGCCCCGCTCGCTGTGACACTGAGGCTGTTGGTCTGCACCCCTCTGCCCCGCTCGCTGTGACACTGAGGCTGTTGGTCTGCACCCCTCTGCCCCGCTCGCTGTGACACTGAGGCTGTTGGTCTGCACCCCTCTCACTGTGACACTGAGGCTGTTGGTCTGCACCCCTCTCACTGTGACACTGAAGCTGTTGGTCTGCACCCCTCTCACTGTGACACTGAAGCTGTTGGTCTGCACCCCTCTCACTGTGACACTGAGGCTGTTGGTCTGCACCCCTCTCACTGTGACACTGAGGCTGTTGGTCTGCACCCCTCTCACTGTGACACTGAGGCTGTTGGTCTGCACCCCTCTCACTGTGACACTGAGGCTGTTGGTCTGCACCCCTCCACTGTGACACTGAGGCTGTTGGTCTGCACCCCTCTCACTGTGACACTGAGGCTGTTGGTCTGCACCCCTCTCACTGTGACACTGAGGCTGTTGGTCTGCACCCCTCTCACTGTGACACTGAGGCT
>CM031616.1:75425295-75442877 GCA_018398815.1 Conus ventricosus
TTTTACACACCCACACACACAACACACAACACAACACAACCACACACACACCAAACACCACACACCAACAGATGCGTGCACACACACAGTCGTCACACACAACAAACACACACACACACACACACACACACACAACACACAACACACACACACACAGATGCGTGTCACACAACACACACACACACACACACACACACACACACACACACACACACACACATTCAAACTATTTCCTCAATTAGTGTTTCTACTAATAGATCCTAATTCCTCTCTTCCTTCTCTTTGTTTCCATCTCCCTCTAGCTGTCTTTCTCGTTTCTCTTTCTATCTTCTCTTTTGCTCCAGTCTGTCAGTCTGCCCCCCCCCCCCACCCCCCCCGACTCCCACACCAACTCTTTCATTCTTCTCGCTCAATCCATCTCTTTCTCTCTCTCTTTTCCCCCTCTGTGTCTGTCTCTGTCACTTCTCTCTCTGTTTCTATCTCTCTCTCCTCATCTTCTCTCTCTCCTCCTCCCCCCTCTTTCTCTTTCATTTCTCTCCTCACTATATCTCTGTTCTCTCTCTCACTCTCACTTTCTCTGTCTCTTCTCTCTCTTCTATGTCTCTCTCTTCTCTCCTCTCTCCCCTTCTCTCTCTCTCTGTACCCCCGTCTCTCTCTCTCTCTTTCTCTTCTCACTTCACTCTCTTTCTCACTCTCTCTCTCTCTCTCTTCTCTTCTCTCTCTTTCTCTCCTCTCTCTCTCCCTTCCCCCTCTTTCTACCGTGTTCCCTCTCTCTCTTTCTCTTTCTCACTCTCTCACTCTCTCTCTCCCCCTCTCTCTCTCTCCTCTCTCTCCCCCTCTCTCCCTCCTCTCTCTCTCTCTCTTTCTCTCTCTCCCTCTCTCTCTCTCACCGCCCTCTCTCTCCTCACTCTCTCTCTCTCTCCCTCTCTCTTCTCTACTCTCTCTCTCTCTCTCCTCTCTCTCTCTCACTCTCTCTCTCTCTCTCTCCTCTCTCTCTCTCTCTCTCTCTCTCTCTCTCTCTCTCTCCCTCTCTCTCTCCCTCTCTCTCTCCCTCTCTCTCTCTCTCTCCTCTCACTCTCTCTTTCTCCCTCTCTCCCTCTCTCCCTCTCTCCCTCTCTCTCTCTCACTCTCTCCCTCTCTCCCTCTCTCTCTCTCACTCCTCTCCCTCCCTCTCTCTGTCTCTCCCTCACATGCTGACCTTGCCCGCTGTCTCCTGTCCATCAGAGCGGCTTACACTACAACAAGGGGATGCCCCAGCTGTGTCTGGGAGTGTCCGACACCCGCGTTGAGGGACGTCTCTTCGTCCGCGACCTGGAGGTCGAGGGCTTCATGGTCAGCCTGCAGAAGAAGATGGCGGGCAACCCTGCCCAGATTTGGAGGTTTGCCACCAACGGAGCCATCTCTGCCAGGTCATTTGCATACTGAAGCTTTTTTGTGTGTGTTTGTTTTTGCATTTGTTTTGTTGGTGTTGTTGTTTCGGTCATATCTGTTGGTTTGTTTTCTGTGTGTGCCTGTTGGCAGGATTATGCAAATACTGTTGCTTCTGTTTAACACACACACACACACACACACACACACACACACACACACACACACACACACACTCACTCACTCACTCACTCACTCACTCACTCACTCACTCACAACAACATGCACACTCACATACACACACACATGCATACACTCACATGCCTACAAACATACACACACACACACACACACACTGTCCCTCCCCCCCCCTCCTTTTTTTTATTGAATCATCTTCGATCCAGTTGACCTTGACCTGACTTCCTGCTGACCTGATTTGACCTTGACCTGTTCTGTGTTGACCCCGTTGCAGTCTCACCCCCAGCTGGCCCTGACCTATCTGGAGAACAAGCATGGCGACGACGAGGGTTACAACGAGAAGAGGCCTCAGGGGCTGCTGTCTGGCGCCCGCGTCTATCTGATCGTCACCGACCCTCTGTCCAAGAAGGACGCCGCCTGTCAACGGTGTGTGTGTGTGTGTGTGTGTGTGTGTGTGTGTGTGTGTGTGTGTGTAGGTGTGTGTGTGGGTGTAGTGTGTGTGTGTGTGGTGTGTGTGTGTGTGTGTGTGTGTGTGTGTGTGTGTGTGTGTGTGTAGTGTGTGTGTGTGTGTGTGTGTAGTGTGTGTCTGTGTGTGTGTGTGTCTGTGTGTGTGTGTGTGTGTGTGTGTGTGTGTGTAGTGTGTGTGTGTGTGTGTGTAGTGTGTGTATGTGTGTGTGTGTAGTGTGTGTAGTGTGTGTAGTGTGTGTGTGTGTGTGTGTGTGTGTGTGTGTGTGTGTGTGGTGTGTGTGTGTGTGTGTGTGTGTGTGTGTGTGTGTGTGTGTGTGTGTGTGTGTGTGTGTGTGTGTGTGTGTTGTGTAGTGTGTGTTGTGTGTGTGTGTGTGTAGTGTGTGTTGTGGCAGTCCTCGGGAACTATCGGTAACAATTCAAAATCAGACAACCCACCAGAACTGATGTTGTATTGTTTCCTGAAGACTGCCTCACTGAGTTTGTAGCAGGACGAGCCTGGATGTAGCTGTGTACTGGGGTGTGGGGTGTGACCGACGTGGGAGCAAGGCCACAGAGAAGACATGGTAGATTGCCACACAACAAAATTAAAAGAAGAAAAAAATTGGTCACAATGAAATTTTTTATTAGGAAGTTTTGTTACATATTGCTAGAACCTGTTCTGATCTGAGACATGCAGGACACTTTGTACCAACCCCCACACTGATGCCACTCATTTCCTAGCTAGAACCTGTTCTGATCTAACACCTGCAGGACACTTTGTACCAGCCCCCACACTAATGCCACTCATTTCCTAGCTAGAACCTGTTCTGATCTAACACCTGCAGGACACTTTGTACCAGCCCCCACACTGATACCACTCATTTCCTAGCTAGAACCTGTTCTGATCTAACACCTGCAGGACACTTTGTACCAACCCCCCCACTTATACCACTCATTTCCTAGCTAGAACCTGTTCTGATCTAACACCTGCAGGACATTTTGTACCAGCCCCCACACTGATGCCACTCATTTCCTAGCTGTGGAGCCAGCAGGAGTCGGCCTTACCCCTCTGATACTTTCAAAATTAACAAGTGTGTTAAAACATTATTAGTATCATTGTCATTATTAAGAAGAGTACATACAGACCAGCCGCTGTGGCGAAGTGGTTAGCGTCGTGGACTCCCGGTTGGGAGGTCGTGGGTTCGAATCCCATCCGAGTCAATGTGGGTTTTTCTGCCCCGACCGGCTCCTACCCAGAGTTGAGTTTGCTGCGGACTCAGTTGGGAAGACTGGGACCACACAGTCGAGTTTCATCCACTTAATGGATGCGTTTCTGAGAGTGTTGCTCAGATTTCCTGACCAACAGTGCAGGTGCCTGTATCTTTCGGGCCTGGTTGACGCCGGGATATATTAGGAAAGGAAGCATAGAGAACAGCCCTGTCATATAGTCTCAGACCGAAATGGAAATCTGTAGCATCATCTTAATCATCTTCATTCTCATCGATCAGCATTAAATTTTTTTTTTAAATGTCTCAAATACTGTGGCCCTTCATGCCCTGCTCTCATGGTGACCTCAATTTCGATGTCCTCTCCACGTCTGTGGCCTTGGTTTGGTTCCGTCAGGGTCACCGGTATCGGCGAGTCCATGGGGCTGTCGTTGGACGGACGTGGTGGCGCCCTCCGGAGGGAGAGCTCACTCACGCCGGCTCCGCGACTCAATGCATGGGGTATAGTCGTCGCTAGTAGGGGGCTTAGTAGGTGGCGTACATACATACATAACCTCTATCCTCACCAAGAAACTAAGCTTCAAACCCTTTAGAATCCAGGCTCTTGTTTACGCACCAGGCTGCCTACCTGGGTAGAGCCGACTGTAGAGCTGCCTGCTGGCGCTTCATTCCGTCATTTCCCATGTCGTTCAGTCAACATCGTTCATTCAGTTTTCTTTCTTCGTTCTATCAATTTTTCACGCAGGTGCATGCTGTGTGTAACGTGTCATCCATACCAACAGCCAAACAGGCCGTCTCTTCGGAAAGTTGGTGATGGGATTTTATGTGTGTGCAAGATGTTATGCGTACGTTCACTCACAGAACCTCAGTTTATAGTCTCATTTCAAGGACTTCTGGGGAAGTGGGGTCAAAACAAATGTTCGCTCCAAGGGAAAAATCCCAATGTACTGAAGTGACCCATCTGAGATTTGAACCCACAAACTCAGGATCACCAAGATTACGAGTCCAGCATTCTACCAACTGAGCTATTCTGGCCCACTCTGACATAATTCTACCTTCATCAACGATCTGTATTTTCCCAGAGCACCAATAAAATGAAAGAGGCTATAGCGGATAAATCAAGAAACTGTCAAAAAAATCAATACATGAGAAATGTTAAAAAGTTTAAAGTAATACATCCGCCAAACATGAACAAACGAATCACAAGACAAAACACGACGCGTTTCAACTTCTTAGGTCTTCTTCAGGCAAGATATATCATGAGAGTTCTCAGTCAGTGATGATGTAGATCTGTCCTTTGCCTGACGTGGAGACGGCAGTTACCGTGGAAGCGGATGTTGCACAGTTTGCACTGAAGCAGGAGCGTATGGACAACCTGGGTCAGTGGAAGCACACGGACGTCGCCAACCCAGAGTGGAACAAGCAGGCCCTGTCCTGGCCTGTCAAGCAGGACGGGGAGATCAATGAGGTGTGGTGTGGTGTGTGTGTGTGTGTGTGTGTGTGTGTGTGTGTGTGTGTGTGTGTGTGTGTTGTGTGTAGTGTGTGTGTGTGTGTGTGTGTAGTGTGTGTGTGTTTGTGTGTAGTGTGTGTTTGTGTGTGTGTGTGTGTATGTGTGTTTGTGTGTGTATGTGTCTGTGTTTGTGTGATCAGGAGTGTGTGTGTGTTTGTGTGTGGTCAGGAGTGTGTGTGTGTGTGTGTGTGTGGTGTGTGTGTGTGTGTGTGTGTGTGTGTGTGTGTGTGTGTGTGTGTTCGTGTGTATGGATGTGTGTGTATGTGTCTGTGTGTTTGTGTGTGGTCAGGAGTGTGTGTGTATGTGTATGTGCAAGCATGTGCGCATGCATGCATGCATGCGAGTGTGTGTATGTATGCCTGTTTGTGTGTGCATAGGTGTGCGTTAGTGCATGTGTGTGTGTGAATGTGTGTGTGTGTGTGTGTGTGTGTGTGTGTGTATGTGAATTTGGTTGGTGCATGATTACAAAAATGTCCATGATAAAAAAAAAAGATAAAAATTAGATGTCTGTGACTTTATGTACATTTTCATGATGTGTGACTTTGCCCCCCCCCCCCCCCCCCCCCCCCCCCCCCCCCCCCCCCCCCCCCCACAAATGATTTGTTTGCCTGCTCTTCTCCACAGCCCTGATACGGCCCTGTGTGGTCGGCTGGGCTATAAGCAACATTCCCATTCACGGATCATTTCACAGACTTTCAGTTCAACAACTTTCTCATCAACATGATCCTTCACAATGCAAAACACCCCCAGTTTCATCACACAAAGAAAATCATGCACCAAATGTCAGTATACAGTGGAATATGATTGGTTGAACAGAAATATGACTGGCCAATGGAAGGCTTCCTGATGCCGTTTGCGCCCTCCCCTGCAGTCTTCTTCCAGAAAGGGCACTGGTTTCACAGGTAAGCTGTCTTTTCAGTGCTGATCTATACTTCTCTCATACTTACCACTGAGTCATGTTTCATTGCTGTCTTTTCAGTGCTGATCTATACTTCTCTCATACTTACCACTGAGTCATGTTTCATTGCTGTCTTTTCAGTGCTGATCTATACTTCTCTCTTTCTTACCACTGAGTCATGTTTCATTGCTGTCTTTTCAGTGCTGATCTATACTTCTCTCTTACTTACCACTGAGTCATGTTTCATTGCTGTCTGTTCAGTGCTGATCTATACTTGTCTCTTACTTACCACTGAGTCATGTTTCATTGCTGTCTGTTCAGTGCTGATCTATACTTCTCTCTTACTTACCACTGAGTCATGTTTCATTGCTGTCTGTTCAGTGCTGATCTATACTTCTCTCTACTTACCACTGAGTCATGTTTCATTGCTGTCTTTCAGTGCTGATCTATACTTCTCTCTTACTTACCACTGAGTCATGTTTCATTGCTGTCTTTTCAGTGCTGATCTATACTTCTCTCTTACTTACCACTGAGTCATGTTTCATTGCTGTCTTTTCAGTGCTGATCTATACTTCTCTCTTACTTACCACTGAGTCATGTTTCATTGCTGTCTTTTCAGTGCTGATCTATACTTCTCTTTTACTTACCACTGAGTCATGTTTCATTGCTGTCTTTTCAGTGCTGATCTATACTTCTCTCTTACTTACCACTGAGTCATGGTTCATTGCTGTCTTTTCAGTGCTGATCTATACTTCTCTCATACTCACCACTGAGTCATGTTTCATTGCTGTC
Source organism: Conus ventricosus (assembly GCA_018398815.1). Taxonomy (NCBI): domain Eukaryota; kingdom Metazoa; phylum Mollusca; class Gastropoda; order Neogastropoda; family Conidae; genus Conus; species Conus ventricosus. The sequence goes on from CM031616.1 coordinate 75,431,735, forward strand.
TTTTCAGTGCTAATCTATACTTCTCTCTTACTTACCACTGAGTCATGTTTCATTGCTGTCTTTTCAGTGCTGATCTATACTTCTCTCTTACTTACCACTGAGTCATGTTTCATTGCTGTCTTTTCAGTGCTGATCTATACTTCTCTCTTACTTACCACTGAGTCATGTTTCATTGCTGTCTTTTCAGTGCTGATCTATACTTCTCTCATACTCACCACTGAGTCATGTTTCATTGCTGTCTTTTCAGTGCTAATCTATACTTCTCTCTTACTTACCACTGAGTCATGTTTCATTGCTGTCTTTTCAGTGCTGATCTATACTTCTCTCATACTTACCACTGAGTCATGTTTCATTGCTGTCTTTTCAGTGCTGATCTATACTTCTCTCTTACTTACCACTGAGTCATGTTTCATTGCTGTCTTTTCAGTGCTGATCTATACTTCTCTCATACTCACCACTGAGTCATGTTTCATTGCTGTCTTTTCAGTGCTAATCTATACTTCTCTCTTACTTACCACTGAGTCATCTTTCATTGCTGTCTTTTCAGTACTGATCTATACTTCTCTCATACTTACCACTGAGTCATGGTTTCATTGCTGTCTTTTCAGTGCTGATCTATACTTCTCTCATACTTACCACTGAGTCATGTTCATTGCTGTCTTTTCAGTGCTGATCTATACTTCTCTCTTACTTACCACTGAGTCATGTTTCATTGCTGTCTTTTCAGTGCTGATCTATACTTCTCTCATACTCACCACTGAGTCATGTTTCATTGCTGTCTTTTCAGTGCTAATCTATACTTCTCTCTTACTTACCACTGAGTCATGTTTCATTGCTGTCTTTTCAGTGCTGATCTATACTTCTCTCATACTTACCACTGAGTCATGTTTCATTGCTGTCTTTTCAGTGCTGATCTATACTTCTCTCTTACTTACCACTGAGTCATGTTTCATTGCTGTCTTTTCAGTGCTGATCTATACTTCTCTGTATACTTACCAGCAAGTTATCCGCTTCTCATGGACAGCTTCAGTGCTGTATTCCACCCTTTGTCTCTCAGTTAGTTGCAAGTGAGGCCGACTGCAGGCGGGATCCAAAACAAAAATCTAAAAAAGTGTTTTGAAATAACTCCGCCAAATAATATGGACAAACGAATTACACGCCCCCCCCCCCCCCACCAAACAGGTTTTCGACCTCTTGACTTCTTCAGACAAAAATAGGAATACCTAGGAAACGAACAGGAAGAACAAGAGTGATAGCTCATCTCCTTTTCAGCGCTTATCTTGTGTCGAATTTGAAAGATACGTGTTGCCTTGTTCTTCATTTTCGTTGTGCTGCCTGCGGCGCCAGCCCACTGAGACGCCACGGCATTTAGTTTGTTGGCTCAACGCTTTGCTTTAGTACCCCAGCTAGGACTAACGAGTCCGCCACCGCAGTGCCAGACGCGATTCTTTGTCAGCGATGACGCTGTGAGAGTGTTTTGGACGCTTCGAGACTTGTGCAAATCATTAAGTTATATTTCTGTACAGAGGTTTAGACTATAATTCTGTACGAGAGCAATAGCGCAGTGAGTACTTGAGAGTGTGACAAAAAGCTGGCATTTCGCTCTATCTGGGGTACATAATAAGTTCGTGTTTTAAAACTTTTCTGACAGAACTTTGCGACCGGCAAAACCTTATAGGCCAAGCTGCGCTCGGGGGGGCCTACGCGCGTGGCATCGTTGGGCCTGATGTGCTGGCTGATGCGCTTGTGAGTCGAAGTAGGCCAGGCGTTGGCAGAATCTTTGTGAATGAAAGTTAGTTTGCTTTTGTAAAGGGCGCACGTATTTACACCGTTGATATATATACATATTTCTTCATTGTTGTACATTTTATCATTGTACTATGGTTGCATGTAGAGCAACGTAGGCTAATTAAAGGGAAGAGAGGGAATAACATAAGTACTACAAGCAAAATTATACTACTGATAACAGTAATGGTTAGTAGCATTAAAAAATAATAAGTGATAATTATCATAATTAAAATAATACTTCATTTTCCAATCACTACTACTTTTTCTATCGGCAATTCAAATTAAAGTGTGTTGTTGGTAGTCCATTAGGGTCGTTTTGTGTGTGTGTGTGTGTGTGTGTGTGTGTGTGTGTGCTGTGTGTGTGTGTGCGTGCTGGTGCGTGCGTGTGGGCGTGCGTGCGTGCATTGGTGGTGTGTGTGTGTGTGTGAGAGGAGGAGGACGAGATTTGTTGAAATGAAAAAGCATACCTAAGTAAGTCCCAATTGGACACTCAAAATCAATTATGTACATAATCTTCCTATAGAACGTAAGAGCATTTTTATATGTTACTTTCAAGTTGACATATGTCATGATACAAGTTGAATTGCAATGTTTGTAATGGGAGGTATATAATAGCTAGATAATTGACATTTATTTCCAAGATTATGCATATATTTGATAATATAGGTTTTAACATTATTTCATTAAGTGAGAGTAACTACTGAACCATCAACTATGTTTTGTTTTAGATTTTTTATTCAAGGGAAAGTGTACTTCATGTTAAAGTGTGGGGGTGGGGGACGGGGTGGGGGTGGGCGTTTGAGAGAGGAGAGGGGCCCCGCCCCCCCCAGCCTGTCAGTTCACACTAATACTCTGTAACAACACGCCGCTGATTGAGAGTTGTAGGACACACCACGAGACAGGTGGCCGACAAGGCAGTTTGTGTTGTGTTTAAAAGTGTTAGTGAACAGTTTATGTGATGAGAGTGGGATCTTGGACACAGACCATGGCTTTAATACAAGGGTCGTGAGTTACACTGTGTGTGTGTGTGCGCTGCGTGCAGAGTTCGCGTGCGTGCGAGTGTGTGAGTGTGTGCGTTTGTGTGTGTGTGTGTGTGTGTGTCTTGCTCTGTGTGTGTGTGTGTGTGGGTGTGTGTTTGGTGTGATCGTTTTGTTCTGTTAAGTCATGCATGCACGTCAGTTTCCTATTCAGTTTTTCGCTCTCTTCTCTATCCTCTTCTCTCTCTCTCTCTTTCTCTCTCTCTTCTTCTCCTCCCCCCCCCCCCCCCCCCCCCCTCCCCCCCTCTCTCTGTCCTCTCTCTCTCTCCCTCCCTCCCCTCCCCCCCAGACCCACCTCAGTCTCGTATGCCGTGTGCCGTGTATATGTTGTGGGTGTGTGTGTGTGTGTGTGTGTGTGTGGGTGTTGTGTGTGTGTGTGTTGTGTGTATCTGTTTTGTTCTGTGAAAGTTCATGCATGCCGTCAGTTTCAGTTCAGTTTTCTCTCTCTCCTCTCTCTCTCTCTCTCTCTTCTCTCTCTCTCTCTTTCTCTCTCTCTCTCCGCCTCAGACTGTATGCTGTGTGCCTTTTGTATATGTAAGTTTTAGTGTGTGTGTGTGTGTGTGTGTGGGTGTTGGTGTGTGTGTGTGAACTGTGTGTGTGTGTGAGAGAAGAAGCGAGGAGTGTGTGGTGTGTGTGTGTGTGTGTGTGTGTGTGGTGAGGAGAGAGAGAGATGAGAGAGAGAGAGGAGTGATTGTTCAGTTATGAGTGCAAGCCATTGTTCATGTGAAACATTTTCTCTTGATCAGTGCTTTTATTGATTTTGATGTACAAAGCTATCTGTGCATGTCAAGTTCTTCATATATGTATATAATCAGTCCTCCCTCCCCACTCACTCTCCTCCCCTCTCTCTCTCCTCTGCATGCTTTTATTGATTTTGTGTGTTCAAGGATCTCGTGCATGTTCTGTTTCTTTATGTATTTATTCTCCAAACAGTCATCCTCCCCACCCCAATCTCCCCCTCCCTTTCTCTTTGTCGGACTCTCTCTCTCTCTCTTCTCTCTCTCTCTCTCTCTCTCTCTTCTCTCTCACTCTCTCTCTCTCTCTCTCTCTTGTTTTTGCATGCGAGCCGGTGTACACTGTGCATGTGTTCTTTCTTCCTATTGATTTTATATGTGGTAACGTTGCGTGCAGTGTCTTGTGCAGTCATGTTTATCACCCCCAATTATCCCCTCTCTTTCTCTATTCTCTCTCTCTCTCTTCTCCTCTCTCTCTCTCTCTCTCTCCTCTCTTCTCTCTCTCTCACAGACAACACACGACACACACACACACACAGACACACACACCACCAACACACAACACACACACACACAAACACACACACACACACATACACACACACACCACACCAAACCATAGACTTTGGGTTGCAGCAGTGTTTCGTCAAGCGTGGTCTTGTTTTTGTTCTGTTTTTTCCATTAGTTCGGCTGTTAAAAGTTCATACTAAACCACATCTGTAATGTTAATAATCATAACTGAGGGTATTGACGGTAAGTTTTGCTTTTATGTACATATTGTGATCTAGTGCGCGCGAAAGTGTGATTGCGTATACTGGGCGCATGTGTGTGTGTTGTGTGTGTGTGTGTGTGCAGTGTGTTGTGTGTCGTGCGCTGCTGCGGCGCGCACGCGTAGTGCGTTGCGTTCGGTGTTGTGTAAGAATTCAAAGCGCTTCTGAACAGTACTTCGTTTCCGTCTCGCGAAGGATGGTTGAATCTGTCTGCACTTGACGTCACTAATAACCTTCGCAGAAAGCGCTCACAGGGTGTTGTGGACAGAGACAATTCCGCTTTTCTCGGTGTACCCTCCCCTAGCTGTGTGCAGTCGTTGTGTAAACATTGGTCAGCTATAGGCGCGATACAGACACCAAAGCAGTGTGTAGTTCTGCTATTCTCCACGCTTTCAGTACAAGCGCGAGAAGCCCCTTCGGCCCTTATCTCCTGACACTCTAGGGTGTCAGATACAAGACCGCTAACAGTAACAGACCCGGCTGGTTGGGTGCGCGTGCACAATTTGTTTCTTCTGCTTTTCCGTCTCACGCTTTTGAAGAATTTGACTCAAGCGACTTAATGCAGCAGTCAGAACTGCCGTGCTGAGTGTTGTGTGTCTTGCCTGAAGAGGATCTCAGAGGTCTACATGCGTCATGTTTTGTCTTGTGATTCGTTGTCCATGTTGTTTGGCAGAGTTATTTCAAACACTGTTTAAGATTTGTTCTCAGTTGTGTACAACAGGGCAGGGATGGTGCAGTTATGCAGTCCATCTTCAAACGCTGCAGGACATTTCTTTTTTGTCAAACATTTTTATCCGTAAAAATATCTTTTTTGAAAAATCCATACACATTTTTAGATTCAGATTTACATGTGTGAACCAAGCCTCATCAGAAGAGTGAGCAGTGTGTGTGATGTGAAAGAAGAGACTGTTGACGTTTCTGCTGTGGCACTTGCATCAGTGCATTCTGGGAAAGATCCATATTACAAACCGGGCTGAAAGGCAGTCCAGTACGGCTGGAGGCAGGTGCAGCCAAAATTACAGATGAAAACATGGCTGCATTATCAATGATTAAGATTTGCTTCTTCTTGCTTGGTTGGGGAAGTACAGAGATTGAGCATGCAGGTGGTGAAACCAAAAGGAGCTTAAACATGTTGAGCTTGTAGAGCTGTGAGCCAGTGTGGTCTGTACCCAAGAAAGGGCTAAAAAAAAAAAAAAGGGAGAAGAAAAAAACGAAGAAATACCTTGGAGAAGAACTCATGGTGTATCGGATATAACGCTAAGGGAGCTTACTCCTCGCAAAGTTTAAGGAGATAGCTCCAGACCTGCTTACCCCATGATTTACAAACAAAAAACCTTGGAGAAAAAACTCATGATGTATCAGGTACAACATCCTGCTAAGGGAGCTTACTCTTCTCAATGTTTAATTAAGGAGGAAGCTCCAGACCCGCTTACCCACATGATTTTGCCACGCTTTGTACACATGTTCAGCGAAAATACGAGAAGAAAAAAAAAGAGAAAAATGTCAAAAAAGAACATCTGGAGATGAAATTCTTGAGCAGTACTTGCACTTGCGGAGTCAACCAAAGTGTGTCTTGATGTGCTTTGGCCATAGGACAACAACTGTCGGTAACTCTCATGCATGAAATCTGGCCAGGCTGTGTTCGCTTCTTCAAGTGCACGCCGATATGTAGGAACCACAGCGGCGCGACTACAGGCCCCCAAATGATGGGGCTGCCTTTGGAAGGGGTGTAATGTGGTGTTAGTTTTGTGGATGCGTTTACTGACTTTGATTCATTTTGATGAATAACATGGACCAGTTGTTTGCGTGGTTTTTGCATGTTCACACCTATGTTTAAGTCAATCCATTTTACTACAACTGAGACAAACACCTTTGTTTTAAAACATTTTATCATAGATACATTAGGTTAAAAAAGAAATTCTAGCGCAAAGGGAACCAATGTTACCTTCATTGCTCATTCAGAAGTATGTTAATGAGTCTGACAGAACATTGTCGCATTCAGAGAGAGGGAGAGAGAGAGAGAGAGAGAGAGAGAGAATAAACTGAAAGGCTCAGACTTGATAAAATGAAAGACTTTAAGGTAAAAATAAAACCAAACAAAGCACGCACAAAAAAGTGCCAAACAGAAGCTTACAGACTTTGATAAGCTAATGGAAAACTTCAGAGTGTCTAAAGTATGCTGTTTTTTTTGTTTTTGTATGGTTGTCCTTTAGTATGAAAAAAACTCCAGTGTACAAGCAGAAACATCTTTACATAGTACATCGATCTTGCTGTGTAATCATCATTTTGTTCCCACTTCATGGACTCAACAGAATGACTGAACTGTAAGGTAAAAAAAAAAAAGGTTAGTTTACCAAAGTCTGCATTTTAGTAACCCCAAAGTAAGCTCTTTTGTATGAAAGTGGAGGGTAGAGACATTTATAGAGAACAACACAGATCAATACTTTTTGTGGAGAGCCTGCTAGAAATATCAGATTTCAGGTTTCTTTTTATGTTTTGGGGGATAGGTTGCTGTCGATGATTGATCCGTTAATCTCAGTGTGTGACTGACGTTTGCTGCAGTGTTGCCTGCCCGTCTGTCGGTGGTGAAGAACGGAGAGGCAGCACCGCTGGAGCCGTCACTGTGGTGGGGCCCAATCTGACTTCGGTGAGCAGCTTGTGTATTGTTTGTGATGTGTGTGTGTGTGTGTGTGTGTGTGTGTGTGTGTGTGTGTGTGTGTGTGTGTGTGTGTCTGTGTTTGTGTGCATGTGTGTGTATGTGCATGCGTGTGCGTGTGTGTGTGTCAGGCTCACTAACACCTGAACTAACTAGGGAGGGACAGACAGACTTACAGACCTACAATACCTAACGCCCCAACTCAAATAAGCAGTCCAGAAACAGATGAACAGTTCACACATGTATAATTTCATTCAAACCACGACACCGGGGTTCATAACACTGAATATTCCACTTACTACCCACACAATCACTTTCTCTCAAACTCAAACATCCAACCACTTAACCCAATTCGCACACAGATTTCTAGTTACCCCCCCCCCCCCCCCCCCCCCGCACAACCAAACTAACACAAGGTCATGAAATTAATTAACGACTAACCTTAATTCGGGTCAAATCCCAATGTGCCCAGCCTGGTGCGATGCATCGCTACCATGCAATACAACCCACACGACCGATAACACCTTGGCTATTGGCCCAACAGGACACTGTGAATACGAGACTTACTCAACAAATTCACTTACTGGCTCATACACAAGCCAGCAACCAGGGAATGAATTCCAACACAATGACAGACCAAACACCAATATAGAATGCCCAGAACTACAATTTTGTAACACAGTGACAGACCAATCACTGATATAGAATGCACAAAACTACAACAATTCTGTAATGCTCACACACTTCAAGATTAATTAAACCGGGTCACATTCCAACAACTGGGCACTTAAAAAGCACGCATGACCAATTAATAATCCAATAACTGGGTTGCTATGAACTACTCGCACAGAATGGCCCAACCAAGTTGTCCAAAAGGTAACAATTGTTGATATAAAATGTTTCTTGCCACCACACAAAAGACAATTTCTCTTGAAAACCTGTGCAGCCTGCGACACACACAAGTAATGAGTAATTAGCCAACAACTAAACCAGCTATGCAATGATATTACTAAATAAATTTAAAGTCACTAAGGATTTCTGCTAGTGTCTTTCACACACTGGGTAGTCCGCTCCACGACTGATGAACGACGGCTCATTTCCTTGATCCTGGAAATAATGTTCAATGCTGTTACCTTAAAACAGCCCCTGTTTGTCGTCAACATTCACATGTACACTCGGACTGTCACAGCAACAGGAAGAGTAGCCCACGCTCTGTCACTCCTCGCACAGGGATCCCGTCACCAGCTAAGGCAGGATTACAGGGAGATATCTGTGGACACATACAGGCACATCCCCACTAAGAACCTATCATGAATCCCATAGTGCCCTACACATACTAGATTCATGTTCATCATGAGCACCACCCATGGGAGTCAAAGTCACTACTGTGAATATTCTGTCTCTTAACTAACTAACCTACTCCAATCACAAGATGCACCCAATGGTAACCTTATCCAAATGAAAACCAGCATTAGCACTTAGCTTTAGTCTAATTATTATCCATTTGTATAAAAGGAAAGAGATTTCCAGACAGACTATATACAGCTTACTTTACAAAACATCAGTGCCACACAGTAGTACACAATCTAAGTCAAACTTCAGTCCAACTTAAACACATAGCCCGGTCCCGACTCCACGGCCACTATTAAGTACTTTCCTTAGATAGCAGAACAACCTTAAAAAAAACCATGCATGGCTTCCCACACAATTCCCAATGTTAGGAACAAGGTCCAAACATATGTAACTTGGAAAACAAGAGATAAAAGATGCAGATAGTTATTGCCCAAAATAAATCTGTCGGTCACGGTCACTGCCACTGCTGTAAACATCACTTACAACTTACAGCCTATGTCCAAACCATGGGGCAACCACACACACACCACATCACTACCCCAAAACACTTCCGGGCTGTCAATCTTTGTTAAAGTTGATCTTTAGCTGAAATATCCAGCTGCTTACTCCAACTGACTGAGCAATGCACATAAGGTTGACAAACACACTCATCATAAAGTTGACAACATATCATCATATACAACTTCAAACCAACAATTTCAAACAATGGGCTGTCTCCCCTGATTAACTTCCAGACAGGTGCCAACAGTACTAGCAACCACACAAATACATATATAATTCCTGGTCTGGCATTAAGGCCTGCTAATAAAACTAATAGATCATACTGACACCGACAGGTTCCAGTGGCTGAAATTACTGAAAGATCACACGAATGAATGTACCTCACACATGCACAAAACACCCTACATTGATCTTACATGCCCAAAATCATATCATCCAATATAACTACTCAATGCAACCATTACACTGTTTAATTACAAAACCCATAGCCCTTCCCGGCACTAACGCAGCCCCTTGCCTGGCACCTCAGACTGCTTCCAGCCTCCAGCTGCCCAAATCAACCAATACAAATAAGGATTTCCTTCTGAGTTCCCCCGTATCCTGGCTCAATCCAACCACAACCAGGTTCAGATGATAGGATTACTAAAATGTCTACACTGAATTATACCAAACGTACCTTGAACCAACACGTGTCCGGCCCAACTCCGAGATGGGTTGTCCAGCGCCACCAAGGCCACCCCCAGACCGGCACGTCTACAGCACCCAACCACAGCAACCAAGTCTTCACACCCACCAAGGTTTCAGGTGCACAGGTTACAGTTCAACAAGAACGCAGCAACCAAGTCTTCATCCCACCAGGGTCTCGGGAACACCGGTTACAGTTCAACAAGAACGCAGCAACCAAGTCTTCATCCCACCAGGGTCTCGGGAACACCGGTTACAGTTCAACACAACTGCAGCAACCACGTCTTCACAAATTACAGTAACGACAGTCCTTCTACTGTACCTCCAACAGCGAGAAGAATACAATTACACAGAAACACAGAATCAGTCCCCTCTAGACTCAAGGCAGCTCCGCTAATCCTTAAGCCCGAACCCTGAACACCAGGTTCCTAAAAAGGATTCACCAGGACTCTCAACATAGAATCAACACACACAACGTCAGAGACTTCCACTCTGAAACAGCTGCAAAAATACTGAGCGACAGTTCACCTAACCCCCAGCCTGCTTTACAGTCAACTTGGCTGTGATTGGATAATTCAACGTAAGGTTAACTATGATTGGGCAACTCACAGTGAGGATGATGCATGACCCAATTTCCCCACTTCCACGGACAAAACACTAAAAAGTTCAAGATACCTCCCTACCCTCTCCCAAGCTGTGCTGTCACACAGATATCCACTGACGCACACACACGCATGCGACTGAGCGGAAATGTTCGCCGGCTCACCCTAGCACATATAGAGGAAATATTGACTCTAATGCGAACCACGCAAGATACACTGACATGGAACAATGATCAGTCCGCACATGCACAAGTTCAAACATGAGTTGCCTCCACTAGATCTATCTGTAACATAGTACATACATGTACGGGGCTCAAGTAGCAATGTCAGTGACCCTGACAGTGTGTGCATGCATGTGTTGTGTGTGTGTGTGTGTGTGTGAGTGCGTGCACATCTGGTGTGTGTGTGCATGTGTGTGTGTGTGTGTGTGTCTGAATGTGTATGTGCATGCACATATGTTTACACATACTTTAAGAATGACCTCTATTGAGTACATTGATATATGTACATTTCTCCACATACATGTATTTTTGAATCTGCTGACTTTTGTGTTGTGTTGTTTTATTTTCCATCAGCCTGTAATGTGGGTGTCACACGGTTGTTGTGTTGTTTTATTTTCCATCAGCCTGTAATGTGGGTGTCACACGGTTGTTGTGTTGTTTTATTTTCCACCAGCCTGTAATGTGGGTGCCACACGTTGTTGTGTTGTTTTATTTTCCATCAGCCTGTAATGTGGGTGTCACATGGTTGTTGTGTTGTTTTATTTTCCATCAGCCTGTAATGTGGTGTCACACGGTTGTTGTGTTGTTTTATTTTCCATCAGCCTGTAATGTGGCGCCACACGGTTGTTGTGTTGTTTTATTTTCCATCAGCCTGTAATGTGGGTGAGAGAACTATAAAATGCCGCTTCTAGCTCACCCGGTCTCAACCAGTTTCGACCGGGCGACTCTAGAAGCGGCATTTTATAGTTCTCTGATAAGTAAGACTTCAATAACCAAAAAAATAACGACCCTACAAA
>CM031616.1:75442977-75489735 GCA_018398815.1 Conus ventricosus
TATCGACAGTGCTTTGGTTTTACTTCTGTGGATAGCGATAAACAGCAGGACTATACCATTCAAATCAATGCTTGATGCTCAGGTCTTTTGTTCATCAAAACAATCAGCGTTCGTATATAAGCATGTGCACGAAGATAACTCCCATTAAAATCACATGCACTCAAATCTGAAAGCAAAAGAACAAACATACAACCCAGCATGTTTTGTCAACAAACTTCCAGACTTATCATGAATATGTAAATGACCTTCCAGTAACATTGATAATGATCCGCGACTATCTCAACTTCAATACACTCACCCACAGTTGGATACACGCCCGAGGATTAGAAAATTTAGATACTTTGGACTCCAGCGACCGAGAAGAGGAATGACGAACGAAACAGGGTAACATAGTAGAACTGGGTAGTGTACAGAGACAGCGATCATCTTCTTAATCCTCAACAGTTCACATAACCTAGCATCGATCATTAATGCTGAGAAGTGTGAATTAGATATCGTTAATGGCCCGCCGTTCCAAAGACTTAACAAGGAAAGTTAGGAAAATTTCTGTAACAAATAAAGAGGCTTTCAAATCGGAATCTGACCACTGCCATACCGACGGCCTTGCCTGGTCAGCTGTACCTCTCCCATCTGTTCACGCTTGATAAGCAAGCTCCAGTGAGCAGCGTTGATCACCTAACGCTCACTTAGTCAATGGCACAACACAGTGGGTCCCGAGTTTCGGAGGCCCCCAGCAGGAAAGGAGTTGGCTGAGAGGCGATGGCGCGCCACGGGCACTGACATGTACAGTGAAATATATCAAACTGCGAGAAAAACATCTTACTGACATTGTTCATAGCAAAAACTTTGTCTATTCTTCAAAGATATTGGCCTTAATACAGCCAAGCCAACTATTTAATGTCAAAATATCCCTCCTAGCAAAGTCAGCTACACCCACCCTTCCCACCATCTTCCACACTCAAGAGCTCCACAGATTTCTTAGAGTTATTTCAAAGGCAAAATTAAACACAACGCGTGAACAAGCTAGATTCAACAGCACCTGTACATTCTCTAATTCTAAATGACAAATATTACGTGGACCTCCTTTGGCTGTTTAGCCCTGTTAGTCAAGACAGTTAGACTATGTCAAAAAAACCTTTGTTATGCGAGCAGCCCTAAATCATGTGAACTTGATGCCATTCCCACTAACTTGCTCTTACATTGTTCATTGAAGACGTCCTATACCGCCATCATACTCAAGTTATCAATACCGCTTTGTCCGTCTGGACACGTTCCTGAAATCTTCCGCCTCATGGTACGTCCATTGATCAAGAAACCTACTTTAGATAAAATGTTTTAAAAGAATTATCGGCCATAGTATCAATTGTCATTTCTATCAAATTATTGGATGAAGATCGTTTTGGAACAAATTCTAGAACATCTCGAAAAGAATCAACTTTGAAATCCTCATCAGTCGCTTACACTTACAGACAAGGCCATAGTTGTGAACAGCACTCCACGTATAGTCAATGACCATCCTCAGCGGGCTTTGAAACTATGGGAATGCTTCCATATTAGCGATGATAGACCTCTCTCCGCAGGCAATTGACATGATCGATCATATTTTGTTCACCACGGCTCCAAACTTCGTATTGGATTCAAAGACACCGCTCTCGACTGTGATGTATCTCATACTTGACTGACTTGACTCAGACAGTGTGAGAACTAGGGTAGAATACACAGACATTGTCTCCTCATAGGTACGGTGTGCCACAGGGTTCTGTACTGGGGCCAGTCCTATTAGTCAGTATGCTAGTGCCTTTGTCTACGCATCAGTGGTCACGTCCATGTCGTATGAAGCATTGCTGATGATACTACAGCTACATCAGTCGGCTCCCATTGCTGAAATTGACTTCCTGATTTCTCGGACGCGGGGCTGCATTGCAGACCTGAAGGACTGATGAACAACCAACAAACTACAACTAAATGACGACAAAGACGAACTCATGATCGTGACAAAACACCTAACCAACCTTCTCTACTACAAATGTCACTAATCATTGACTGTACTGTCTCTGTCACCACCCTCTGTCCGCAATCTAGGGGTCCATCTTGACCAATCCCACCACCCTTTGGGAAATCAGTTTCAAATATTTGCAAGATTGCTATTTAGAACAAAGAAGAATCAGCTCCGTACAACACCTCTTCCTCTACAATGCAACAAAAACTTCCTCAATTGTTGCAAATGTCTAATCTAGAATAGATTACTGCAACTGCACTTTTGGCCGGCTACTCAAAATACCTGATAGAAAGAATACATCGCATCCAAACTCTGCAGCCCCGAGTCTCTGTTGAGCAGGAAAATATGAATCACATGTCGCCTCTACTTTCACTCTCTTCACTCCGCTATCTGTCTCAAACAGTATCTCCGTAACAAAATAACAACTCTCACTTTCTCTGGTGCTCTCTTGTGAAAATGGACCTTCTTAACTCCCAGATCTCCTAAAAACTAACAACCCCTCTCGACAACTACCGCTCCTGAGCTGAGGACCACCTTCTAACTAATGACATTCGTCTTCAGGACTACTACTGTGTGAAAGATCCTCCTCTATTTCAAGCTCCAGTGAACGTGAACAACCTGCCATCCCTCTCAACAGACATACAATTTCTGTCCCTTTCTTATCAAGTCTAAACTTAAACCATCTATTCTTCTCAAAAATTAATCAATGCTGTGGGGGGGTTGTGGGGGGTTGGGGGGGGGGTGGTGAGGACAACCCAAACTCATAGCGCGTCAGGCCTTTTCAAATGTTAGTGTAAGTAAAGTAGTAGTAGTAGTATGTAGGGACGTAATCAGATTCCATAGGCCCTTAGCTTACAATGATCCCCTCGTGTTATAATACTTTTATGACAGGGTAGAAAATGCATGCAATATAAATTTTCCTTCTTAATCATCAAAGCATCTAAACTGTAACATCAATTTCAAGTCTTCAACCCGCAAAATTCTTAAAAACATTAGAATTTATTAGCAAATTTAAGTGCAGATGGCCAACAGGTTCAGTTAGTAATAACTCTGTTTACTGAACTTGATCTTCCCATATTAGTATAAACTTCATATAACAAATATTTTGCCTTCCGAATTTCATGATCATCTTTTAAAACAGAACCAGCCTCAAAAAAAATAGTCCCACTGTATGTCGAATGCTTGGTGAAATATATATGTGTACACTTATCATCAAATCCCCTCTAATACGTCTACCCTTGTAAAAGAGTACACAATTAAGTAATTGAAATCTATCTATAAAGACATCTTTGTACATTCTTGCAATAATTATAGAAGCTCTTCTCTGTACTCTTTCGATTGCTATGACTGCTTTTACAAGGTGTGGGTACCAGATTAAAAATCCATAAACAAGATGACGGTCCTAAACCAAGCTTTATAAAAACAATTAAAGACGTTTACTTTATTTAGGTAAATAAAAGTTCAATTGAATTAATCCAATCATTAGTTTTGCATAATATATACACTTATTAAGGAGGGAGTATCAAAAGGTAAAACTATAACAAAGATTACACCATAACCTTTTCTTTCCTTACATTTCTGTACCATCCTATTTCCACCAACCTATTTCAAGCCGTAATCAAGTTCTGGATTGTATATTGCCAACATGCAAAACTTTACATTTTTTCAACAAAAAAAATATAGATCCACTGCTGACCCAGTATTGGAGGCAATTTAAAATTTTCTTTCAGACTATTAAAGTTAACTGAATTTGTCATATATTTTTGTGTCATCAGCAAAATTTTACAAAAATCAATACCTCATCAGGAAGGTCATAAATAAAATAGTAAACAGTCCGAGGTCCCTAAAAAAAACTCCCTTGGGGAATACCACTCATAACATCTTTCTCTGTCGACATACGTAATGTTCTCCATTCAAAAATATTTGTTGTATGACTGGAACGTTAAAGGATTAAATGTTTAGCAGCGATGCTTGGAAAAATACGTGAATTCACACTCGTAAGGATTAGGATGGGGGTGGATTTGGGGGGGTAGTAATAGTATTTGTAGCTTGGTGTAGGGTGGTACTAATTGTATATGAGAGGGTGAATAGTAGTATGACTTAGTAAAAGCGCTTAGAGACAATTCGTTTGCTTAAGCGCTATATAAGAAACCATTATAATTATTATTACATTATCATTAAAAATAAATCCGAACAGCAGAGGAAGAAGAATGACTAGAACAGACGACTGACAGTGTCATTTCTCATGGGGCAGACAGAACTCTGCTTCTGTAAATACGAAAAAAAAGCATACAGGCATTTTACTCTCGTCAATGAAAAATTGCGAAAGTAATATCCATTCAATTACGCATTGATATATCGCATTATCGCGCTCTACATTGAAGTCGAACAACTTGTTTTTGGGTTAGCAACGGTGTACACAATCAAGCGACAACAGGAAACTACAAAGAAAGTAGTACTCGTGTGGCATCAGAAAATTGAAAGAAACAAATCAAAAAGGTCACTTACTACATGGTAGAAAACTGTAAGATCATCGAATGCGCTACAATTAGATCCGTCACGAAATCAAACTCCCACATCAAGCTAGATTGTAACTAAATGGCAACAGAGTCGAGCAGTCAAAACTTGTGAATCAAGGTCATGCGCGTCAGACCGTGGAAAAGCTTACAAGTAGGAAGCAGTGTCGCGGTCAAAATTGTTGCTCAGTCAAACGGTTGCGGTATAAACCCGCTTAGCAAAAAAAGACGCATTTGATGCCACAACACACATCCGGTGAAATCCGTTGCTGGTAAACCCGCTTAGCAAAAATGACGTCATTTGCTGCAACAACACACATTGTGTTGTTGATAACAGCAGAAATATATTATTATTTTAGAACTACACCAACTAGTCCATGATGTATTTCATTAAAGAGTCCAACAAAATCTGGAAGCAAAGGGTTCATTCCATATGGCGAGACAATCAATAAAGTATTTCCACTGAGTATCACAGACACTGATACAGTGAAGAGCCCCAGCATATGCGGAAACGAGGTTTAATGAGGGGTTACAGGAAAGAAAAAAAAAAAAGAACAAAAAAAGAAAGAAGAACAAAAGCGGGTACTTTCATATGTCGGGTGATAGAGTACGACTGTGACTAAGTAGCTGAACAGCCTTAAACTAAGACAACTGATTTGGTCAGTCACCGGAATTCCCCCCCCCCCCTCCCCCCCCCCCCCCCACCTTCCTCGCCTCCCCCTTCCTTCCCTCTTTCCCCATACGCCCCACCCCCATGCACACACAAGCGCGTAATCCATCTCCTCAACTCACTCTCCCCCTCACAACTCATCATCCCTCGCCATACATCCACTCTCACCAATACACTCTCACTCTCACATTCCTCCCTATACCCTCACTTCTCACATTCCACTCATCTATCACACTCTCAACAAGACTCAACACAAACTCCAATAACAACTCAAACAAAAAAACTCCACACCAAACAAACCACAAACCACACAACAAAAGGTACTCAAAACACACTCTCACTCATCCACATCTCAGAACCACCACACAACTCTAAACACTCAACAATACTCAACAAATCAATCAAACACACAAAAGACACAACAAATAACAGCTCAAAAATAACAGAACTCAACATAACCATCTCAATCACAAATCACCAGGTCAAACAAGACAAACCGTCTCAACGACTCTCAGACTAAGCTCCAATCACACAGCCACACAAACAATAAAGCACCACACATCGAAACTCAAAAGATCAACACTCACTCAAAAAATCTTCAAATCTCACCAAACCTCAACACTCAAACAACATCACACACATCCACACCCAAACTCAGACTCTCAAACATCCAGCACAACTAACATAGTCTCAACTAAACTCCCACCTCTCAAAAAAAACAAGACTCAGCAAACTCAACACAAACTCACAAACTCTCAACTCTCAACCACAGCTTAAACACAAACCAAACAAAAAAACACAACAACGCTATTCCTCACGATTCCCTCACCTACCCACCCTCACCCACACAATCCTCACCCACACACTCTCATCCTCATCTATACACTCTCACTCTCACATTCCCTCACCCACACACCTCATCACCCTCACGTTTCCCTCACTACACACTCTCACCCTCACATTCCCTCACCACCCACTTCACACCCTCACCTTCCTCACCTACAACACACTCACACTCACATTCCCTCCCCTACACACTCTCACCCTCACATTCCCTCACCTACACACTCTCACCCACACATTCCCTCACCTACACACTCTCACCCTCACCATCCCTCACCTACACACTCTCACCCTCGTCCATTCCCTCACCTAACACACTCACATATTCCCTCACCTACACACCCTCATATTCCCTCACCTACACACTCTCACCCGCACATTCCCTTACCTATACACTCTCACACTCTCCTCACCTAAACACTCACTCACACATTCCCTCACCGAACACACTCCCTCACCTATACACAACACTCTCACACAACCACACCTATACACTCACTCTCACATTCCCGTCCGCATAAATTTCGATGCTCCGGTCAAATTGGGGGGTTGCCCGTGCAATATCCTGACCACTCCTACTGCTACTACTGTTACTACTAACTACTACTATTTACTACAACAACTACTACTACTACTACTACTACTACTAACAACTACTACTACTACTAGCCTAAAATAATTGTTGGTCATTGTTGCCAAATCAGTATTGCGAAGAATAGACCCGGCAAAGAATTTGACAGATCCTGCGCTCAATTCGTTGTTCCAGTCAAATTCGTTCGTGCAATACACTCACCACTCACTCCTGCTTTGCTACTACTACTACTACAACTACTACTAACTACTACTACTACAACTACAACTACTAACTACTACCAGAAATAATTTTGGTCACTGTGCCGGATCAGGATTGGTGAGGATATTGCACGCAACCAATAAGACCGAGCAACCACATTGAGACCGCGACTCTCGCAGTCAATTTGGTTTGCTCCTTCAAATTGGTTGCCGTGCATATATCCACACCACTCCTGCTGCTACTACTGTTACAACACCTACTAACTACTACTACTACTACTAGCTACACTACTAGAAATATTTGTTTGGTCATAGTGCCAAATCATAGTGCAAAAGAATATTTGACCAGGCAAGAAATTGACTGATCCTGCGCTCAAAATACGTAGTTCCAGACAAATACGTTGCCCGTGCAATACTCTCACCACTCCTCAGCTGCTACAACTACTACTACTACTACTAATAACAACAACTACTTACTACTACTACCAGAAATATGTTGGTCATGTGCGAAATACGCTAGAGTCAATGATATGACCAGGCAATGAATATTTGACTTATACTGCGGTCAAATTCGTTGTTTCCAGTCACATATCGTTGCGTGTAATATCCTCACCACTCCTTCAGTTTACTACAACTACTACTACAACTACTACTACTACTACTAACAACAACTACTACTACACAACTACCAGAAATATTGTTTGGTCACTGTGCCGGAAACATGCAGTGGTGAGAATAATGCACGGCAACCCAAATGACCGGAGCCCCCAATTTGACCCTGCGACCGACGCGTCAAATGGTTGCTCCGGACAAAAGGTGCCGGCAATATCCACCACCTCCAGCTGCTACTACAGATTACTACTACTAACAACTACTACTACAACTACAACTACTACAACAACTACTACAACAACTACCAGAAATATTGTTTGGTCAATGTGCTAAATAGCTAGTAGGCAATGACTTTGACCAGGCACTGAACTATGACTGATACTGCGTCAATATCGTAGTACCAGACAAATTCGTTGTCCGTGAATATTCCACACCACTCCTCTGATCACTACTACTACTAGCTACAACTAACAACTCCACTACTACTACTACTACTACAACAAACCAGACATATGTTGGTCACTGTGCCGGATCAGAAGGTGAGAATATAGGCACGGCAACCACTTTGACCTGAGCAACCAAAAATGACCGCTACCGACTCAGTCCAAAATAGGTTGCACCTGTTCAAATTGGTTTGCGTGCAATAACCTCACCACTCCTGCAGCAACGACTGTTACTAAAAACTACAACAACTACTACAACAACTACAACTACTACATACAACTACAACTACTACCAGAAATATAGATGGTCATATGTTCGAAATAAGCTAGAGGGCAATGAAATTGACCAGGCAATGAATTTGACACTGATACTGCGTCAAATACGATGTTTCCCGACACATTCGTTGCGTTTATATTTCCTCACCACTCCTAGCTGTTACAACTACAACTACTACTACTACTACTACTACTACTACTACAACTACAACTACCAAAATAATGTTGGTCATGTGCGGATCAGGAGAGGTGAGAATATTGCACGGCAACCACTTTGACCGGAGAAACCCAATATTAACCGCGACCGACGGCAGTCCAAATGGTAGCTCCGGTCAAATTGGATGCCGTGCAATAGTCCACACCACTCCAACAGCTACAACATTTACAAACTACTACTACAACAACTACTACTACTACTACAACACAATTACTATAACTACTACCAGAAATATTGTTGGACATTGAGCCAGAATCACACTAGTGCAATGAATTTGACCAGGCAATGAATTTGACTGATAACAGCGGTCAAAATTGTTGTTCCATTCAAATTCGTTGTCCATGAAAATATCCTCACCACACCAGCTGCTACGACTACAAACTACATACTAACAACTACTACTTACTACTACAACTACATACAACTACTACTACCAGAAATATTGTTGGTCATTGTGCCAGGATCAGGAGTGGAGAGGATATAGCACGGCAACCAATTTGACCGGAGTCAACCAATTTGACTAGACGCGACCGTCGCAGTCAAAATGGTAGCTTCCGGTCAAATAGGTTGCCGTGCAATATCCTCACCACTCCAGCAGCTACTACTGTAACTACACTACTACTACTAACTACAAACTGACAACTACTACTACAACTACAAGAAATATTGATTGGTCATTTGTGCAAATCACTTAGAGCAATGAACTTTGACCAGGTGCCAAGAATTTGACTGATCCTGCGCTCAAAATCGTTTTCCAGTCAAAATCGTTTGCCTGCAATACTCTCACCACTCCTGCTGCTACTACTACTACATACTACTACTACTAACTACTACTACTACTACAACTACTAATACTCACTACCAAACATAAATAGTTGGTCACTGTGCCGGATCAGGTAGTTGGTGAGGATATTGCACGGCAACCAAATTGACCGGGAGCAACAATTTGAACCCGTCGACTGTCGCAGTCAATTGGTTGCTCCGGTCCAAATTGGTTGCCGGTGGCAATATCCTCACCACTCCTGCTGCAACTGTCAACAACTACTACTACTATACTACTACTACAACTACCAGAAATATTAGATGGTCATTGTGCGAAATAGCTAGTGCATGAATTTGAACCAGGCAAAGAATATGACTGATACTGCTGTCAAAATTCGTTTGTTCCAGTCAAATCGTTGCCGTGTAATAACCACCCACTACAACTACTACTAACAACTAACTACAAACTACAACAACTACAACTGACTACTACTACCAGAAATATAGTTGGTCACTTGTGCCGGATCAGAGTGGTTGAGAATAAAGGCCACGGCAACCAATTTTGACCGGAGCAACCAATTTGACCGTCTACCGTCGCAGTCAACACTATGGTTGCTCTGGGGGGGGGGGGGGGGGGGGGGGGGGGGGGGGGGGGGGGGGTCAAATGTTGCCGTGCAATATCCACACCACTCCTGCTGCAACACTGTTTACTACTACACTACATACTACTACTACTACTACTACTACTACTACTCCAAGAAATATTTTTGGTCATAGTGCCAAATCAGTAGTGGCAATGAATTTGACCAGGCAATGATATTGACTGATCCAGCGCTCAAATTCTGTTGTTCCCAGTCAAATTCGTTGCCGTGGCAATACTCTCACCACTCCTGCTGCTACTACAAACTACTACTACTACTACTACATACTACTACAACCAGAAATATTGTTGTTTCATGTGCGAAATATCTATGGCAATGAATTTGACCAGGCAATGAATTTGATGAAACAGCGTCAAATTAACGATTTTCCAGTCAAATTCGTTGCCTGATGTAATATTCCACACCACTCCTGCTGTTACTACTACTACTACTACTACTACTACTACTACAACTACTACCAGAAATATAGTAGTCACGGGGGGGGGGGGGGGGGGGGGGGGGGGGGGGGGTGGGGCCGGATCAGGAGTGTGAGAATATTGCACGGCAAAACCAATTTGACCGAGCAACCAAATTGACCGCGACCGACGGCAAAAAGTCAAATTGGTTGCTTTCGCGTCAAATAGGTTGCCGTGCAATATCCCACCACTCCTGCTTGCTACTACTGTTACTACTACACTACCACTAAAAACTACTACCAGAAAAAATCTGATGGTCATAGTGCGAAATAGCTAGTGGCAAATGAATTTGGACCCAGGGGGAAAGAATTTGACTGATACTGCGGTCAAATCGTTGTTCCAGACAAATTCGTATGCTGTGGAATATCCTCACCACTCCAGCTGTTAACTACTACAACAACTATTACACTACTACTACTAACCAGAAATATTGATTGGTCACTGTGCCGAACAGGAGAGGTGAGGTATATTGCACGGCAACCAATTAGTGCCCGTATCCACCAATTTGACCGCGACCGTCCGCAGCCAAATTGGTTTCTCCTTGTCAAATTGGTTGCCGTGCAATATCCTCACAACTCCTGCTGCTAAACTGGTTACCTACTACTACTACTACTACTAATACATCTACCAGAAATATATTTGGTCATTGGTGCCAAATAGCTAGTGTCAATAAATTGACGCAGGCAATGAAATTGACTGATACTGCGGTCAATCGTTGTTTCCAGTCAAATACGTTGCCGTGTAATATACCTCACCACTCCTGTCTGTATACTACTACAACTACTACTACTACTACTACTTACCAGAAATTTGTTGGTCACAGTGCCGGATCAGGAGTGGTTGAGAATATTGCACGGCAACCAAATTTGACCGGAGCCACCAATTTGACCGCGACCGTCGCAGTCAATATGTTGCTCCGGTCAAAATGTTTGCCGTTCAATATCCCCACCACTTTCCCTGCTGCAACTACAGTTACTAACTACAAATAACTACTATACTACAACTACCAGAAATATAGTTGGTCAATTGTGCGAAATAGCTAGTGGCAATGAATTTGACCAGTCAATGAAATTGACAGATACTGCGGTCAAATTCGTTGTTCCATCAATTCGTTGCTGTGAAATATCCCTCACCACTCCTGCTGTTACTACTACTACACTAATACAACCTACTACCAGAAATAATGTTGGTCACTGTTCCGGATCAGGAGTGTGAGATAATTGCAACGGCAACCCTTTGACCGAGCAACCCATTTGAACCGCGACCGTCGCAGTCAAATTGGTTGCACCGGACAAATTCCGTTGCCGTGCAATATCCTCACCACTCCGTCTGCTACTACGTTTAACTACTACTACAACTACTACTACCAGAAATATTGTTGGACATTGTGCCAAATCACTAATTGGCAATGAATTTGACCAGAACAATGAATTTGAATGAACAGCCGTTATGTGTGATTGTGTGTGCGAATGAAAGAGAGAGAGAGAGAGAGAGAGAGAGAGAGAGAGAGATAGAGAGAAGAGAGAGAGAGAGAGAGAGAGAGAGGGGAGAGAGGAGAGAAGGGTGGTCCTTGAAACCCATTTCACAAACGCATACAATAGGAAGCTACCCCTAACCATTTCTGATACCACCACCACCACTTCCTTCCACACCTCACCCCCTCTGGCATCCAATACATTTCAAGTCCAGAACACTTTATTATTAATCCTCATAGACATCGACGGTTGTGTGTGTGTGTGGTGTGTTGTGTGTGTTGTGTGTGTGTGTGTGTGTGTTTTTGTTGTTGTGTGTGAGTTTGAAAAACTGAAGAGTGAGGTATCGTTCTCTTGTCGTTTTTGTTCTCATTTACACTTCCACCATCCCCTACCCGTTGGATCACTGAGTTAATGAGATGTGCTAGTCTGACGGGTCCCAGTCTGACAACTGACAAAGAATTGATTTTATGCTTGTTGCATAAAGAAAGTTTGTCCTATTTATAATCAAATCAAAACAAACATACAACTGTACCAAAATACAATTTTAAGACATTTTAACGGTGTTGCTGCACTAATTCATGTCCAAATAGTAGTAATACCATGATGATGATGATGATGATAAAAAGCCATGTGTCAACCAAAACAAATGTTACACAGCATGAATTCTCATTTATAAAACAATGCAGAGTGGCAGAATCACGAAAAGCCAAATTCCTGAAATTATGGTATGTACTTTAGTTTCTAGAAATGGAATTGAGGCCGACAATAGAACTATCAGAATAAAATTAAGTGACATGTAGTATGAAAACAAGTAGCAAGGGCAATTAATTTTACTTTTGGTGGTTGGATGAATGTGAAAATAACTACACTTAATCATATGTACTGTACGCGATGGTAATTGAAATGCAATAGTTAGAATAATCCTGATGTTTAAACCTAAGCAGTGTGTGTATTGTGTGAGTGACAGTGTGTATGAATAAGCATTAAATGTAAACGGATATTATCTGTACCTAACAGGAGGTCCTGTACAGCAGAAGGATTCTTTGATGCCGTAGACTAGACTTGAGAGCTGATGTCCAACCATGACATTTCGTACAAACCAGTCTTTCAAGCTGTGGACGGCAAAGCAAGATCACACAACTTCACCCCATTTTCAACACTGAAGACCGTCTCTATCCGCGCATGCTGGCCACCTGAGTGTGTTGCGTTGTGTGTTGTGTGTGTGTGTGAGTTAGCTGCTGTCTTCTTGCTTTTTTTGATGAGAAAAATGACAGGTGACATTGTATTGTGTCACTGTCCACATGAGTTGTGTGCTGAAGAGACAGACAGATGCAGAAAGAAAATGTTCATAGATCCTTGTATGAGGAACACAATTAAAAAAAATTAAGTTAGGCCTACTTTCTCTCATTTGGAGATTTTTTCCGCCCTCGTACAACATCCTTTTTGGTTATAAAGTTATCATCAGATTTGTTTCATATTTTATTCATCAGACCACAAATTCCTTCCTAGTCTGTATTCAATTTGAACCTTCACTCACAGGCTACCTTATCTTCAGTGGAACTTCACTTTTAGTGCATTCCTTTTTCCCCCATATTCATGTAAAGCGAATCTCATGCACTTTCACCCTTAAACCCCATATTTACTATTTGGTGTCAGTAATACTTGCTTTTTGATATATACCAGTTGCTGTGTTAAGTTATGATGATAATTGGGATGTGATGGCGACTCAAGAGTCACCGTTATTTTATTATGTTTAAGAATTTACCATTAATTTTATATATGTAATTCAAAACCTTTTCTATAATTCTTCCCTCCCTGTTCACCTGTCACCTCCCTCTACCTTTTGCCCCCGTTTTCCTCCCACCCTCCCTCCCTCAACCCTGATCCCTCAAGTCTTAGTTTTTTAATATCAACGTCATTGCTCTCACAGGTATCACAAACCTCCTGGTACAGAACTATGATTCATACAGCATCCAAGGGGACTGTGAAGGCCAAAACAACAGTAGTTAGATGGATCATCCAAGCAGCTTCTACCACGGTGTATCATCACGCTCAATAGCCGAAATCTTTTGATTCCATCTGTATGAATGATATAGAACCACAGCTGCAGAAGGGTGGAAAATTGCCACCATCACTAAGAACTCAACAGTAACTGTTTAGGCAAACATGTGAAGAAGAGGAAAATATTTCTTGAGTAAAACAAAGTAAAAGCACGTAATTTGAAAACCTGCCTTCATGCCGTATACTCTTTACACGTTATTGAAGGTCAAAGCAAAGACAACTTCTTGGTCCAAAGGTTCAAAAGCAAGACATAGGGTTTTTTTCTCTTCTTTTTATTTCCAGAGCAGGGCAGAGCCAA
Organism: Conus ventricosus; assembly: GCA_018398815.1. Taxonomy (NCBI): domain Eukaryota; kingdom Metazoa; phylum Mollusca; class Gastropoda; order Neogastropoda; family Conidae; genus Conus; species Conus ventricosus. The sequence continues at coordinate 75,457,059 of CM031616.1, forward strand.
TGTATGAGCACAGAACTAGAAGACACAGAAACTGACTACAGTGAAGAATCAGAAGACAGTGACTTAGAGAGCATGAAACTAACAATGATGTCATCTATACTCAGGAACAAAAGGGCCGAGGATAACACGCTGAAACGGACACTAAAGGCTGAATGCAGCAGACTTGTGAAACAGTGATTAAGACAAAGGCTTGTGTTGACTGTGATAAAACATACAAAGATAACTGCAGAAGCCTGCAAGAGATGATTCGGAAAATAATGTAAGTAACTTTAACGCGTGTAGTTCTTTCTGCGAGGAATGATTTTAGAACACCTCCCAAAATAGCTTCCATGGCCTTCTTCAGATGATGAAATGAAGACAAACTTGTAAAAAAGTTCATTCAGAATTATTCCACTTCATTGTCTGACGAGTGCAACAAATGTGAATTAGAACGACGAGAAAGTACAAGTTCCATGAGATGTAAAGCAAAAAGATACTAACCATACTCACAGGACATTATTTCCATGGCAAACAATAATTACACCTACACCAAAGCAGAAATCATGCGTGGATGGCGGGTAAGACACAAAACAGGATCAGAAGACTTGTTCACATATTGAATGGCAAGTCAAATGTACCTCACAGACAATACATCGAGTTTGAGACTTCCATCACAGAAGCTGAAATGAGAAATCCAGCATTACATTTACTATCACAGGTCACAATAAAACACTGGTTTGGAACAGCAATACTTCCAAGAAGAAACTATAGAATGGACAAAACACAACACACCTGAGTGAATTGGATTGCATTCACAGTGTGGACAACGTCCATTCCAGCAAACAATTGTGGAAAAATCCACAACCCATAATTCTAACCACAGCAAATCCAGAAAAGAAAAAACTGGAGTGGTGCTGAGACTAACATTGTGTATTTCTGTAAAAGAGACAGATCCACAGTTTGCAGATGTAGGTTCTACTGATGCTGCACCAACAAACATGCAAATTTACCATTGTAAAACAAGACAGGTTGTATATTGTGCTCAAGCTATGCGCCCATAATTGAAATAAAAGTTAAACTGAAAACTTAAGAAAGCGCAAAACTAACTGCACAATTGTTCAAAAAAAAAAGAAAGAAATTAGTATCCATCAAAGCCAGACTGTATTTTATGGAAGACAAGCTGAAATGATAATGAACACCGTTTGTACATATGAGTACAGCCAACGTTTGTCAGTGAGTACAGCCAACATTATCAGTGAGGTACAGCACGTTTGGTCCGTGAGTACAGGCCAAAACGTTTGTCAGTGAGTACAGCAACGTATTATCAGTGAGTACAGCCATGGCTCATTGGTGAGATGCCATACAATCGCCAAACAGAAACTGTATGAATCAATGCACAAAAAAATTGAATTTTATCATGAAAGTCAACTGCAACTCCTGACAGTAGGCCTATTAAACAACTGAAACAGTGAACTCCAACACCATAGGCCCAACAATTGGCCAGATCAAAAGCTCGCTCCCTGGGTACATCTGGTCAAAGACCAAGCGCCATCCCCCCCTTTTTATGGAACCAATGGCGCCCGCTCACCAACAAATCTGAAGCACATGAATCTAAGACTAGCTTGAATTCCCCATCCTGACCTATGCAAGACCGAATACCACAGAAAGATCTAAGAACAATACCAAAATTAAAAAAATAGCCAGAAATACAGTCTTAAAGTTTGCACACATCACATTTTTTTAAACTACAAACATCAACTTTCCAACTCCAGCCAAAACTTTAACTCAGATCTATGAAGTAAACAGAACAGTTTTGTCTGCCCTGACATTCATTTCTTTTTACAATGACTTTTAAGTCACAAGACTAATCGTCTTAAGAGTGGATCACAGCCAAAAAGCTTCAGTATTAAAAAAAAAATAAATAAATAAAACAATCAGCAAAACTGTTTCTGAATGGTGCAGTGAGGTCATTTTGACAGATTTTCTTCTTCTTCACTGTAGGCAAGCTGTGAAAAAAAAATCTTAGCCATGTCCTGTTCTTGGTTGACTTATTTTGATATTTTGTATTCTTGCATAACAACCGACACTTTCCAAAGTTCCCTGAATTACTTAGCCACACAAGTCACATTTTGATTTTTCATTTATAGAGCCTAAGAGTCCATCACAAAGCATTGTATCTCAGAAGTCCATGTACACTTCTCCGATAAGAAATATTCACTAATGCATGTCAAGGAATTGGCACAGTTGGTGCGGATATAACAACTTGGGACATACATAAAATGCTCGATCTATTCGCACTTGCGCGTGTGTCTGCGTTCCATGTGCACTGTCAAAGGTTCCAACACACACACTACACACACAACACACACACAACACACACACACACACACACACACTACACACACCAGTCCATACATTCTCACAACCAGTCACATCCGTCACAAATACACAATTTTATCTGTGTGCCTATATAACACCAACTTTATTTCTACTCCTGGATGATAAAAGAGAGCAACATACATTCTTTAGGCATTTAATAAAAGAGCCACACGTTTATGCAAGAGACCCTTTAAAACACCATCCACGTCACATCACATAATGTACAAGATCACATTACGTCTTGATAAAGAACAACAATGTGATTATTCCTCAGTCACTGACTAATATCAACTGTCCACAATCTTTTCACTCTTAGAAAAAATTTTTCATGGAAAAGCATACAAAAAGGTAACTCAAATAATCAAATAACGATAAGCACATCCTTTCTCATCAATCATACATTAAACCTCTGCTCCATCCATTCATTCGCATACAGAATCATGGAAGATACAACTAATACGAGAAGAGCAACAATCATTATGCAGATGTATAACCAGCCATACCCTCTTTCACGCAATATTCAAGAGACAATACATAATGCTATATAATCAGCCATCCTCCTTCACAAACCAGAAACAAAGAGTGAAACATTACGCCTGTAAAGTATCAGCCATCCCCCTCTCCCTTACACATAATGTAAATATACAAGCAGAGCAACCTTCTTTACTGTAGAAAACAATCGCCCACCCTAACACGTATTCTCTCATCTCACTCTAAAAAGCAAGAGCCAACATTTACTATGCGTACAATAATCAGCCATCGACTTCCGCACATTAAATACATTTAGCCAGAGAATGGGACCGAAACTGTCAAAATATAAATTGTGCATTTATTTTAATGTATTTAAAAATAGTTTTGTTATCTAAACCACAGCCTGAGTATGAGCTAGACCCTCGCGTCTGTCAGCATAAAAGCGCTACTGTTAGTATCCAAGCAAATAGAGCACTATGATTAAGAAATTTATTATCCTCAAAATTCATACTTCACAATCAACATGATAACCAAGCGATTCATGACGCACAATCAAACCAGTGTATTTGTTGCAGTATTCTGATTGTCATCTTTCCATTTGAAAACATAAAGCGCATCTCACTCTTGGTTTTCAGATTAAATCTGCTTCAAGCCATGGTTTTCTGTCACACAGACAGGTTTCATTAGTTAAACTTAGATTCCTTTTTCCTCTTTCGATTTGTTGAAAAACAGTCCGCCGATGGGATTCCAAACTTATTTATTCGTGGATATGCTGTCTTCCTTTTCAAAATCTGTAGCAGAACCACTCTGAGTCCAACATCCTATACTGTATGCAACCAGTAAACCGAAGCACACATGCAATGTTTCTCAACATCATCCTTCATGATCACCAGTTCATTATATTCGCTTGCTTTGCAGAGGGCAGCCTGTCTCAACCCTCTCAACATTTCCACTGTGCTCAGGTTTTCACTTTGGCAAAGAAACGCCTTGAACATGTTAACATCTTCTCCTTCCTTACACTATCAATAACTACAGGTTGTATATCACCATCTTGAAGGTTTACTTTACTGTACAGCATGTATAATGTTTGCATGTTACAGCCTTTGTTCAAGAAATCAGGACAGGTGCACGTAATACATTGATGCAACAACCCTGCAATATCACAACACAGCTTACATGTTAAGGGGCATGCCTCCGACAGCACTCTTTCTAACAATAAACTATATTACAAACAGCAGCAGAAGGCACATACCATTTCTGACTCAACATCCTGGTTTCTGTTCAATACCATTTACAATACCTGCTTCTATATGTCTATTGTTTTAACTCCCGCAAGCCATGTGTAATTTTTTTTTTTTCCCTTGACTCTTTGATGGATTAGCCTGGTGAGACTCAAAATTCATGACCCACATAACAACACTAAACACCCACCTCCGAGTTTTTAGTGTGCCAGAAATGTTGTCTCTGATTTTATATGTTTTGAATGTCTTTCCTGTTATTAAAGTGTCCTCTATTTACATCAGATATATAACACTGATCATATCAAGAATCTAGCCTGAGTCAACACCAGAGCAAGGTTTACCCACAAAAAAACACGCTTTCATCTGACATTTTTAAATGGCCAAGATTTATTCTGTGACCGTGTGTTTCAAACAATACAGCAGCCGATATGACACCACTGACAATTTTCCTTAAACTGTCATGACGCAGTAACATTATTAATCCAATTTTTTTTTTAGAACCCAGTGTCTTCTTGGCACATTTCCTGTTGACGTCGTTTACTCAGGTCAGATCTCTCGTCACCAGAGCGGTGAAAATAGAAAGAAGGATGTAACATGGACTGAATACACTTTTTTTTGACTACTTCAAAAAAAACTGAGATGATGTGTCTTTCTCTGCCTGTTTCTTCCATTCTCAAAGTCAACATCATTGGGAAGTCCTTGTGTTTCCACAATGATGTCTACATCAAGCTCATTCCAGTAATAGCGATCATCTGTTAGAATGGTGAACGACACCTAACTCTGGGCAAATCCTCACAAACGCAGTGTGGATCATGAGTAATTGGAGTGTTTGCAGTATCTTCATAGCGTGAAAGCGGCGTTTTAGTTAGTCAGAGCTAGACGGGTAGACATTAGCTGGTTACAAATATGGAAACAAATAAAACTTTCTGTTGCTGCTATGCATGTGTGTCTTTAGATCTGTGGTTTTGCCGCCTCGTTGGCCTTTTGCACCATTGCCCTGAGATTGCCCGTTGCCGTAGTTGCAGCAAGCCGGTTGCCCTGTGTATCCCCCTTGCCCAGTGATGCAGCACCGTTGCCCTGGATACACCTACTGCCACAGTGATGCACCCTTTGCCCTGTGCTGCACCCTTTCCCTGTGTTGCACCCTTACCCTGTGTTGCACCCTTATCCCTGTGTTGCCCCCTTGCCCGTGTTGCACCCTTTCCCTGTGTTGCAACCCTATCCCCTGTTTGCACCCTTGCCCTTTGTTGCCTGTGGGTGTTGCACCCTTGCCCTGGTGTTTGCTGTGATGTGGTGCAACCCTTGCCCTGGTGTTGCCCCCTTCTCCTGTGTTTGCCGCCCTCGCCCTGTTAAGCCTGTTGAAGATGAAGTCCCCATGGCCTGTTAGGCCCTGTGGATGTTGGTGCAGTGCTCGTGCCTTCCCATACGCCGCCCAGTGCTGGCTGCCGCATTATAGGAGTGGTCAGCAAAGTCAGATGCGTCAGAGGCACGATCGGTTGGTGCTTGCTTAAGCACTCGCACTGCCAGAACAAGGTGACATGTCCACCGCTTCCTAATGAACCAGCTTATGACACCAACTGTCTGAGGTAGCGTTCAAATCTTTGTCGGCCGAGTAAGTACATGACATTGAAAGACCAGAGCGTGGTCCAGTCATGTACTTGGAATCGCCTTTCATCAGTGGCAGCAATAACAGAGACAACAACCACCCAAGCCCCACACAATTGCTGTCAAGTTTTGGAAGGGATAGTTCTTGCAATCTAGCTTCTTCAGCTGATGCAGTACCAAAAATGCTGGTTGATACACAGACAGCACCTGCAACATATCTGGTGGGAAGCTCTCCACCCATTGCTAGTCACAATAATTTAATGAACAGGGGCGGACACACAAATCAATGGTTAATGAGGACCCCAAGGGGGGGTACAAAACAAGCAAAAAAAAAAAAAAAAAAAAACAAAAACCCTGATCTTTGAGGGGGTTGAAAAATACACAGGAATAGTCTGGGTTCTTACCCACATTGCTACAAGAACACGCCACTGTATGTTAAGTTTAAGAACACTCCGACACAACATCTGATGCCACTCATCAGGATTGATGCCGAGATGCATAAGTGCCAGGGAGGTAATCCTGCGCCTCGTTGATTCTGTCCATGAGCCACACACAGCTGGAGGGCACATCCATCCGCCCGGACCCACCCCACACAGACGGGCCCCAACTCGTCTGGGATGCTACGAGCAAACAAAGAGATACTTACGGAGATCCAGAGATCCTCCTACGCTGCCAAAGTATTATTTCATAGCACTAACATGTTTCTGCCAATTGCAGGCACAAGAATGCGCACTGAGACACTGAAAGTAAGGAAAGAATAACCGATGGAGTGGGGAGGGTGGGGAGGGGCAACAAAACATGGCCATAACTGATTTTTCCCCCAGTCTGATTGAATCGGGGTGGTGTGTGATAGTATGGGTTTGGGGGGGGGGCAGGGCCCCGCGGGACCTAGGGTGGGGGGGAGGGGGGGGTAAACACCTGGGATACCGGAACCATCCCGCCCTCCTCTCGCCATAAAAAAAAAGAGGAGAGAGAGAGAGAGAGAGTAGAAGATAGAGAGAGTAGTGAGGAGTGAGTGTGTGAAGTGAGTGTAGTGAGAGTGTGAGTGTGTTATGGAGTATGTGTGTGATTTAGTGGTTGTGAGATTCTCATTTTAACATCAGTGTTTTCGACAGTACTACATCAATATTTTGGTTCGTGTGGTTTTTTTATCTATCTCCCCTCAACTGCTATATAATACCAACAAAAAGTAAAAACACTGTATGAAATAACCTTTTTAACTCGAGTGTGTCAATTAATTCAAGCAACCAATGATGAAATTTGTGTCAAAATGCAATAGTGAGAGAGAATGGGGAGTTAGTGAAAACAGTGCAACAAAGTGGCAAACACCTTGGGGTAAGATAAAGTGTACTAAACATAATTCCAATGTCCTGTAGTGTTGTTTGAACCTGATAAAAATCAAAGCCAAGTTTTGAAAGTACTTTTGAAATAACTGTTTTTATTTTTATTTCTTACAGATTTTAGTTGTCATTTTGTATCAGCATGTAATATAGTGGTTGTTTTCCCTAGATCTCACAAAGGCCGCACTTATCAGTCAGACATGGTTACATCGCAGAAAACACAATGTTTTCAGGCCAATGTCCTGTGCAAGATTCTCCCCCAACAGCTCCAGGAGGAAGCATTCTTTGCCTATTCAGATACTTATGTTGTCTACATCTTTCATGTATGGTTGACTGTATGAGTTGATAATGCTTGCTGAGACAGTGACTGCTGTCACTTGCAATTGCCTGTGCCTTTCGAATCTTACGTTCATACAAGACATTCAGATCGTTCTGCTTCACACCCACTATCTTGCTGCAGACCTTCACGATTTTGTTCATCACATTCTTGCATTTCACAGTCAAGCTTCCATACCAGCATATAATTATAAAGAAGGTTAAAACAGATTCAATGAAACATCTGTAAAATCCTTGCAAAACTTTGCCATTTAAATTGAGGCTTCTGAGTTTCTGCAGAAAATATATCCTTGAATAGTTCATAACAGCAGTGGTGTCAGTGCCAGTTGCAAACTTACCAAAGCAATCAATTTGCACAATTTACTTACCTCTAGACTGATGAGCCATGTCGCCAAAAATCGTGAAAAACACGTAGAACTTGAAGATGGAAGCAAAATCGCAACACTGTCAATCGCACACGTTGTGTCTCAGAAATCACAGGAAACGAAAGTACCGCTAAACCGGAAATGAGATGTATAATTTATTCATGGGTCAAAGTTCAGCCAATGAATGGCCGGCTGATTCCTCCAAATTTTGCCGTTACCATTAGCAACTACACGTTATGACGTCATTCTTGGCTAAGGTGGTATAGCAGCAACCTTTGCTGGTATGCCAGCAACCGATTTGACTGGAGCAACAAATTTGACCGCGACAAGCAGTCCTAGGTCACTGCAGTCGAAGCACCAAAGGAATCAAACACAGAGATTTTGATGAACTGATGGACAAGTGGTGCCTGATTGTTTACAATGTGTATATGCATGTGCGGCAAGGGATAGGCGGGGGATGCAGGGGTGGGGGGGGGGGGGGGGCAAGGAAGGAATGGACAATTCGGGGTGGGCTTGGGAGAGGGATGGAAGGAAGTGCAGGGGAGGGTACTGGGTGGGGTGGGGGAGGAGTGGAGTGCGCTTTCTTTTTCTTCTTCCTAAAATACTGTGTAGCCGGGTGCTAACAGTGTTTGTTTTTATTTTGGTTACCTTTCGTGGATGAAAATGTTTTGTTCAAGAGTTATCTTCCCCTTACCTCCCTTGGTCGAATCTCATTTATTTTATTGTGTAAATTCTTTAAATCATGAATACCTCAGAACCTACATAGTTGTATGTACGTCGCTAAAGTCACAAAAATTAATGTACTTGATTCATTACAACCGTACTGGGCTGAGAAGCCCATATTTTCTCTAAACTGGTATTTCGCACGAGCAATCTTGGCGCCATTTTCAATTGTCTGTCGAATGAACATTGAATAATTCTTGATTTTACAAAAAGTAAGAGGAAAACTGAAGAATCTGAATATGCATGTTAAAAGTAAAGTCCATAAGCTTTCATTTCGTATATCGCATGCCTATGATCTTTTCTGTACAAGCTTGCGACTATACGAAATGACTGACAGCGCCGGTCCCTTTAGCGAGTCGCCTTCTTTGTTTACTGTCGTCGGAGTTTTGATCTGAATTGTCGTTTCATGAAATTTGGACTTCCCGATCGAAATCTTGCTTATGACTCCATTTTTGTTATGAATACAACTGAAAATGTGTAGAATTTATTATTTAACAGACCGTTTCAACAGAGTATTTTTCAGTTGAAAATTGTGCGCCGACAGCCCGACAAAGTGAAAAGTCAGCTGTGTTTTCGAGTACGGTTCTATGTGTCACAGGGCCGTTGTGTCATAGGGCCGTTGTGTCACCGGCACACTGTATGGTCGCTGTGTCACAGGGCCTTTGTGTCATAGGGCCGTTGTGTCACAGGGCCTTTGTGTCATAGGGCCGTTGTGTCACAGGGCCGTTGTGCCATAGGGTCGTTGTGTCACAGGGCCGTACCCTAACCCTAACCCTAACCCTAACCCTAACCCTAACCCTAACCCTATGACACAACGGCCCTGTGACACAACGGCCCTGTGACACAAAGGCCCTGTGACACATCGGCCCTATGACACAACGGCCCTGTGACACAACGGCCCTATGACACAAAGGCCCTGTGACACATAGAGCGGACCTGGTGTTTTCTAGTAATTTTTAACAACAGAATTCTCCACTTAGACACTGTCTCGGAAAATGAAATTTATATGTATAAAAAGAGCGAGATGCCAGCTTTTTATTCATTACAAAATTATTTCACGCTGTTTAGTATTTTTCATCGAAATAAAGGAAAATATGACGTAAGCTTGTTAAAAGTGGCTTCACTCTGGGACATTAATCAGCAATGATTTAGTACAGGAACAAAATTGTCAAATGTGACTTACTGCATTTTATTCCTTGTGTTCTGAGGTTTTCATCGATAGTAAATATGTGTTAATAGTTTGAACGGACAGCGAGCCAGACAACACTGAAGCCGCGATAGAAAACACAAATTTCCGTTGGTTCCGGCCTCGCGAGGCTCGTTTCGTCTCCGGCACTGTGTTACTGGCTTTGCGGTCCGGTACGATGTTATAAAAGTAGAGCGTGGTGTGAGAATGGAGCAGAGTGTTCCCCTAGAGTTCCATGATGTGAGCAACTGGCGTGAGAGGCAGGGAGGGCGCACTCAGTGCGCTGAGTGCTGAGAGCGAGAGAGTTCCCAGGCTGCGTTCCTGGTTTGAGCTCCTAGCCATGGGAGAGAAATAAAAGAAGAAAAACTCCACGTCGTCCACTGCGTCTTCTTGACTGGCTGTTGTCCCTTGGTTCCTGCACTTCTCACCATCTGCCTGTCTTCACCTGCACACCCCTTACCCCTCCACACCATCACAACTGGCGCTGCGAGCAGGATCGGAGACAGAAGGACCAAGGAGACACAGCCCAAGAAGACCGGACACCATGGCCAGCCAACTACCTCTGCACCCCCTGCATCAGCTCCCTATTCTCGCCAGCTGCGAGCTTCTCTGGCCGGGAGGAGAGAGAGCTGGCCCGATGGATGGATCCTCCTGCTGCAGTCGGCGCATCTCTCCTGGTGACAGCTGAGGCAAAATGGACTTTGCCTGTCGCCTGGGTGCTGCTGGGCCATGTCGCTTGTCAGCATTCTGGCTGCTGGCAGGGGCAGAGGACTGGGGTTTGTCCCCAGTTTTCACAGGTGCCGACCTCCGTCGCCTCCGCCTGGGCCGTCGTCCTGGGTGCTGTGTGCCCGTCACACAGCTGCGGACCTGCAGTGGTGGCCGTGCAGGTGGTGGCTGCTGGATTTCCTGCCTCGGGCTGGCGACTGTGGGTGCCTCTGGCTGACTTTGAGGTGGGGCGACAGCAGCATTGCCGGCCGTGTGGAGGATGTCGCCGTCGGCACTGCAGTCCTGCATCCACCTTTGGGCTTCCTTCCTGGCCTCTTCAGGGGTGGTGTGAGACGCTGTGGCCGGGGTGACCACATCGCGCTGCTCTCCCCAGTTCTCCAATGTGCTACTGGCCCACCTACGCCAGCCCCACGGCGGTCTATGCGTCTGGTAGAGAAACCAACAAAAAGGTATACCCTCAGTGCCCGCCTAGATGGCTGAACGCTTGCATAGTTAACTGACTTGGTCAGATGTTCTCGGGGACAGTTTTCATACTCCAGGACTGATTTCTTGTTAAATACCTCCTGAAAAGAGGTGTTGTGGACTACTTTTTTTAATACCTTGTGACATTTTAATGTTGTCTTCTTTCTTTTTTTGTATAACCAGTACGTATCGATTGTTCTCCAAAGACGTAAAATGATGTACGCCTCTGTTTTTCAAAGTCGACAGTAATGACCAAGAGAAAACTACGTTGTGTGACTCTTGGGGAAACTTTGTCCAAAACGACAAAACCTACCCTAGTCCATGTTTTCCTGGGGGCTTGACTCTAAGGAGTTTGATCATTCCTTTTTAGCCATTTTGTACCGGACTTTATGGAATCTTGTTCAAATAACAAGCCCATTGTTGTCGTTTGGTACCCAATGCTTGACTCTAAGGAGTTTGATCATTCCTTTTTAGCCATTTTGTACCGGACTTTATGGAATCTTGTTCAAATAACAAGCCCATTGTTGTCGTTTGGTACCCAATGCCCTGGAATTTAACAAATCCATTCAAAGTATATTTTGTACCCGACTTTCTTGGAATGTTGTTTTAAATAACAAATCCTCTCTAAGTCATTTTGGTACTTGACATTTTGGAATTTTGTTCAGATAACAAGTCCATTGTTGTCACTCGGTGCCTACCCAATGTTTTGGATTTTTTTTGAAAAAAAACAAATCCTTCCTAGTCATTTGGTACCTGACCTTTCGGAGTTTTGTTTTAAATAACAACTCCATTAAAGTCATTTTATGGTGCCCAAAATTTGGGTTTTGTCCAGAAAACAAATCCTTTCTAGTCATTTTGTATTTGATATTTTGGAATTTTGTTTAAATTATATGCCCATTCTAGTCAATGCGAATCTGCCGACTTTCAGAAGCCTTGTAAAAAAGCAAGCCCTCGTTAGTTGGAATGATATGAATACAAAGAATGAGAGAGAGAAGATGTTTTGATGCTTTGTTTTGATACATTGATAAAAGGGTTTGTTTAGGAAGAAATGCCTCTCCAGACTTGAAGTCTAAAGCTCCAGTTTCCCTATTGATTTATGTGTTGTACTTGATGACTCTGTCATTTTATGTCAGCGAGGACGCTGGTTGTAACAGAGTAGGGGGGATGTAGCCGGGTGCTAACAGTGTTTGTTTTTATTTTGGTTACCTTTCATGAATGAAAATGTTTTGTTCAAGAGTTATCTTCCCCTTACCTCCCTTGGTCGAATCTCATTTATTTTATTGTGTAAATTCTTTAAATCATGAATACCTCAGAACCTACATAGTTGTATGTACGTCGCTAAAGTCACAAAAATTAATGTATTTGATTCATTACAACCGTACTGGGCTGAGAAGCCCATATTTTCTCTAAACTGGTATTTCGCACGAGCAATCTTGGCGCCATTTTCAATTGTCTGTCGAATGAACATTGAATAATTCTTGATTTTACAAAAAGTAAGAGGAAAACTGAAGAATCTGAATATGCATGTTAAAAGTAAAGTCCATAAGCTTTCATTTCGTATATCGCATGCCTATGATCTTTTCTGTACAAGCTTGCGACTATACGAAATGACTGACAGCGCCGGTCCCTTTAGCGAGTCGCCTTCTTTGTTTACTGTCGGAGTTTTGATCTGAATTGTCGTTTCATGAAAATTTGGACTTCCCGATCGAAATCTTGCTTATGACTCCATTTTTGTTATGAATACAACTGAAAATGTGTAGAATTTATTATTTAACAGACCGTTTCAACAGAGTATTTTCAGTTGAAAATTGTGCGCCGACGGCCCGACAAAGTGAAAAGTCAGCTGTGTTTTCTAGTAATTTTTAACAACAGAATTCTCCACTTAGACACTGTCTCGGAAAATGAAATTTATATGTATAAAAAGAGCGAGATGCCAGCTTTTTATTCATTACAAAATTATTTCACGCTGTTTAGTATTTTTCATCGAAATAAAGGAAAATATGACGTAAGCTTGTTAAAAGTGGCTTCACTCTGGGAAATTAATCAGCAATGATTTAGTACAGGAACAAAATTGTCAAATGTGACTTACTGCATTTTATTCCTTGTGTTCTGAGGTTTTCATCGATAGTAAATATGTGTTAATAGTTTGAACGGACAGCGAGCCAGACAACACTGAAGCCGCGATAGAAAACACAAATTTCCGTTGGTTCCGGCCTCGCGAGGCTCGTTTCGTCTCCGGCACTGTGTTACTGGCTTTGCGGTCCGGTACGATGTTATAAAAGTAGAGCGTGGTGTGAGAATGGAGCAGAGTGTTCCCCTAGAGTTCCATGATGTGAGCAACTGGCGTGAGAGGCAGGGAGGGTGCACTCAGTGCGCTGAGTGCTGAGAGCGAGAGAGTTCCCAGGCTGCGTTCCTGGTTTGAGCTCCTAGCCATGGGAGAGAAATAAAAGAAGAAAAACTCCACGTCGTCCACTGCGTCTTCTTGACTGGCTGTTGTCCCTTGGTTCCTGCACTTCTCACCATCTGCCTGTCTTCACCTGCACACCCCTTACCCCTCCACACCATCACAACTGGTTCACTCAAAAACGAGTAGGTCACCAGCGCGCATGTTAAAAAGTAAAATAAAATAACATAAAATAGTGCGACTCAGACTGTTGGCCCCTGGAGCAAATTTGGCAACAAGGGGTCGCACTCGATATTCAAGAAGTTAAAAGCAATGGCCAAATTCAGGCCCAGGTAACAGTAAAATATCTGGGGAAGTTAAAATAGAAAATCGTCAATATGCAGATCTCAAAACTGTCGTATCAATTTGTTTTTTTAAATGAGACTGCATTTGTGGCAATCTTGATTGCACCCGGCAGTGAGTTCCACAGCCGTACAGAACTAGGATAAAATGAATGCAAGTGGCTGTCAGTATTTGATGCAGGTATGATAAAACATTGACCGCCACTCCTGGTGCTACTTTTATTCAATACTAGTTGTTCTATTGGAATATCAGTTTAGTTTAGCTCTGCCTTTGAAGAAGATGTTTAAGGGTTTCCATTCTAATTTCCTCATGTTCTTCCTAGTATTCCCTTTAGAGAACAGTAAAATGCGGGGTTTAGCTCAACCGCCCTCAACCAGTTTCGGGCGGTTGAACCTAAACCCCGCATTTTACTGTTCTCTGACAAGTAAGACTTCAATAACCAAAAAAATAACGATTATCTACAAACATGCATACTGTGTAGGATTATCCGTTTTTAATACTAATTTACAAAGCTTTTGAGATTTTAGTTTTTGCTTAATCCTGTGTTTTTCCTGATCATTTTCAATAACATCATTTTCGCGCATACATTCATCGAATGCGTCTCTGTCTTTCATGTGAAATAAAACTACAGTCTTTAACTGTTCTCTAAAGTCTTTTAAAACGGAGTTATATTTTTGACATAAAATCCACACACTTATCCCAGCATGTCTTCCGCTGAAAGCCAGTTTTGACAAAGTGTTTCTCTTTTTAACTATGTCTCTTTCTGCCGAACAGTCTTCTATAATAAATAGTGTCTGCGTTCCCTCAAACAATTTATAAAAGTGTTCTAAACACTCACTCAGCTTATTGCTGGGATCAATCAAATATATGTCATCATCCGCCCATATAAACCTTCTATCATTATATGCTTTGTTCCATTTAAGTGTTGGGCAGAAAATTACTATATGATCAAAATTATAACGATAAACTGTTTGTAATAGGTCGAGGACAAATATTGTTTTTCCACAACCAGTCTGTCCACAAATCATTGAACAATGAGGGGATTTTATCATAAAGTTTAACATCGGCATTGACACCAAAGTCGTCTGCTCCATAGTTTTATAACATAATTTAATCTAATCCAGTTATTATTTTTATCATACTCTCCGTCAAAACTTGTTCAGTATAATAAAATCCTATGAGGCCTAAATGTGTAAGATTAATCCAATTCAGTTCTGTAAGATTGTTTCTATTTAAGCTAATATTGATTTTGTTGCTTGTTGTTATGACCTTAATATCCTCGCCATTGTGAAGAATGACGATGGTAACTTTAAGTTTTTCAACATCTAAGTTTTGCCAGCTAATTAGAATTCCTTTTAAAAGGACGTCACTGACGCCCACAGCTCCATTCCGCTCCTCATCTTTTAAGACAGAAATTTCAAATATCATTGTGAACGTGTCTCCTAATTTCATTTGTGGAAAGAACTGTAATTTTGTAGAAGCGTCCTTTAAAACCGTTTCTCTTCTGTGGAGGATGTACTGTTTATTCCCATACGGCGTTATTTCAATCTCTTTCCGACTATTGTCCTCTGGCATAAGACTTACATGTAAAGGGCCAGAGTTGAATGCTTTTCTGAAACTTTTTTGACGGCTAAAAAATGTAAATGGGCTTATGAATTCAAATTTTATTTCCCATTCTAAATATGGTTCTAAGTGCCATTTGAGGTCAGGTTTTCGAACTATTTTATATTCATACTGGCCAACATTATTTGCTTCTAGATTGCGCAGTTGTTCTAGTTTAGGAAACCTTTTGCTGTCGCCAACCTCTTTGCGTTTATTATCACCATCTTTAGTGTACTCAAAACCATACAAAGCACCTATCTCACCGTTCTGTTCAAAGTCCGCAACGTCTGCAAGGTCTTTTAATTCTAAGGTTATACACCTTACAGGCGCTAATGTAACTCCTGATTCTTCTGGCCCATGCGACATTATTTTTTAGTAACGTATTATTTTATTTCCAAAACAATGTGTAGGTTATCACATTTTACGACTTTCCCTGTTTTGTCTGTGATTTTTTACATTAAATGATCCGACCTTTCCGCAAGCTAATCTTTTAAACTGTAAATTAGGGAATTGTATAATTTCATAATCGCAATATGCAGCTTTCCCTGATGGAAGAGCTCTTAAGACAGTTGAGGGCCTTCCATTATATAAGTTTTTATCGGTGCTCAGCTCATCCAAATGAACATAGAGTAATGAATGTAATGCAAGATCGAGCGGACTTTCCCCCTCATAAGTAGTTTTGTCTGGTGTAACTCTAAATCTATGATTGTCGGCTGCAAAGCCTAACATTTTAGCTAGCTCTTTATCAAAATAGTAACCTACTTCTTCTTCAGGCTTGAATGTTAACATTGTTTTTAGATTTGCATTGTTAAGTTTGAGAGTAATGTCGAAGTTACTCATTGCTTCTTTTAGTGAGCAAAACCCGTAATAACCATCAGGTATTGTTAACTGGCTAACTTTGGTCCCTGATTTGTCAACTTTTAGAATCGTATTATTATTCTTGGATTTAGTTATATTAAACCATACGACTTTGTAAAAAATTTCATGGAGTGCAACCCTTCAGGTTCCGCATTCGTTATTAATAGCATACTCTAAAAACGAAGGACTGTCTTGAGTTGTTATTGTTACAAACATTTTTTAAAACAAATTAAAAATGAGCGCATTCAAATATACTAATGCAAAATATTCTGTTGGGCTGCACTACAATCTTAAAAATATAACAACTGACGCCCTTGTCATTTCTGTGACCCAGACTGACACCTTTCAAGTAAAGGTGAGTACTCCATTAAACAGATATCTTAACCCCCCTATTAAAAAAGACTACATCGCGAAAGTGTGGTTCAGTCATCCGATGCAGTTTTATCAGAACCAGTTAAACTTTGCTGTGTTTTGTGCATCAACTGGGTGTGGAGTAATCGTATGCTGATCATATCATCCTGATCCTTTGGTGAGGTCAGTGTATAGATTTCATTTTTATTACACCTTCAGACGTATTTTGACTGAACTGCAAGCACCATTACCAAATGACAAACCGTTTAATCCATTCAGCAACAGAATAGACATGAAGGCTTTTGAAAGGATCTGTAACGAATTCAATATTGATGTTAAGACAGACTTTAGACAAAAGTTGGACCGCAATCATGGCTTAGGCACCCCTTATTTTTGGGGCGTGCGCAGAAAGTATAACTATGACTGGGATCCTCCTTATACATCTTTTTCTTCAGGCACAGCTGTTCATCTTGGGTCCATAGAGCAAGAGCATAAAACAGCGTGGACAACATTTATTTTAGACACTTCTAAGGGCCTAACTAGAGCGGGAATAGAACGAATAAACGACTCTATTCGTACTTACGTTTGGTTTGCTAGGTTCACAAGCACAGACAAGATCGAGCATAACTGATCCTTCTACTGGCTTTGATGCACAAAAACAGTACTTGGCAAATTTAGAGGACGCCATTAATTCTACAGTTGATTTGCCTTCAAGTATTAAAAGGTACCAAAATGTTTTACAATTCGCAAGATCGAAAGTAGACTTTGCTGTTGGCACTGGTTTATACATGCTACCTTCTGACCTCAGACTCCAGGTAGGAACAATAATAAACTACAACAATGAAATTCTTGTTGCAGGAAATGAACAGAAGGTTGGACAAAACGACATAAATTCTGAGCCGGTAATATTACAAACAATATACAAACAAGCCGACCCCCAAGAATAAGTCATCCAATCCCCAAGGCCCAAAGCCCAAAGGTCATTGAAGACTCGGACTCTGTTCGCGATGACGAAAAAAATAATGACCATGAATATGAAAAGACGGCATTTGTTATTGGATTAACTGGCCTAGGATTACTTGGTCTTTATCTTACTAAAAAGTAACCCAACTATTAAGAGAACTAATGTCCATAAGTGCTCGGCCATAAAGCCAACTACTTTGCTTGCAGTAGACAAAAGCCAGCTAACAACACCCCCTAATATACCTGGTAAAGCGTTCATGGCTTTACTAGCTATTTTTTTTAATAAACCCGCAAGATGGTCAAGTTGTTTTTTTACCCACGATTTATCAGGTGGCGATGGAGGCGATGGTGGTGGAGGTAATGAACTTTGACCACCACACTGTAATAGCCAACACCAGTGTACTTATTGCAAATCCTAAGCCGTTATAACGCTTGCTAATGTGACTCCTTGCTCTCTAAACAGTGTTCGTATTCGTTCTGCTAGCGTTGTGTTTTCATATAAAAATTCTTTGGATAGTTTTCTCTTATTCTGCTCACTTGAGTTCGTAATTGTTCTCGGTTAGTAGACAATGCTTCTAGTCTTGCTGATCTTTCTTGTTCAAGATCTTTTAGTCTTTGGGTTATTCTTTCTTTAACACCAGCCCTAAGTTGGCGTCATCAGCCTCAACGAGTTTTTCTTTTTCTCTTTTTATATGCTCATCTAGTTCACCCAGTTTTGCTAAATTGTTTGTTAATTCGCCTCTGACGCTTCTCAAAGCATGATTAAGGGCCGTTATTTCTCGCATGGGTAGCGGTGGGTCGTGTATAGTTTTTAATGCTGTTTCTTCTGAAAACTGGTTTCTGCTTCTATTTTTTGTCTGCTGTTTGACTTAAATCTTTAAGTTCCATGTTTTGTATTTGGTTATCTGTTGGGAGTTTCTGTTGTGTGTTTTGAAGTTTAGAAACAGCCTCCTATCTAAATTTGGTTTAGGAATGCCAAGGCGATTTCGATCTTTCGCCTTAAGTCTTTGGTTAACTGTACTCAAACCTACAAACTTTAATGGGTCTCGTTCATGTGTAAGCTGAACACGTTTTCCTTGATTGTTTTAAAATACAAATGGCCATCATCATCTTTTTCAAAATCATCAGGGGCTATAAATTCGGGAGCTTCAAGGCCTAAACTTTGGTACAATGATCTAACCTTACTTTCTGTTAATTCACGCAGCATTGAGTGCGCTGAGCGATTCTGTGTCAAAGGGATCATTTCACTCATGTCGTCTCCAGGATCAGGAACATCATAATCTTCATCTTCAATGCCTGCCATGTTTCTTAAATAATTAACTTTTTATTTTGTTTTATAAAAATGTCGCAAGCATATGGTTCAATTCTTGACCCGCATAGAAGACTGAAAGAGCCCTTTGGCGTGAAGGGAAATAAACGGAATATTACTGTTCCAAATAATCCATCTACTATTGATGCAGATCAAATTCTTACTGTCAAATTCCAGACCTAGGAGCAGATGAAGTGATTGTGCCAGGCTCTGCGCGTCTTACTTTCAAAATAGAACTCGCTTCAACAACAGACCTAAACAGGACAGTTGTACAGAATCTGGGACAGGCAATCGTTAAGAAAATTTCTATAAAACTTGAGGGGCAAGAAATATTTTCTTTACATAATGCAGACATATTTTTAACCTATTCTGATCTATGGCTAACCGAGAATGAAAGGGATGATCTTGCGTTTCAAGGAATCGAAAATAAGAAGCACTAAAACATAGAATAGGCGCTGAAGATGCTAAAGACGGAAAAAAGTATGCAGCTGTAAGTTATGCGTATGGTAATCACTTTTTCATACCCCTAGATTTTGAGTTGTTAAAAGCGCATGCCCCATACTTTCAAGGAGCATTAAAAGACAGATTGTTGTAAAGAAAATGTTTTAATAATTTTTTATAGTTTTCATTTATTGTGTTTAGTATAGAAATAGAGGTGCATTTATTTTATTGCAGTGTATAAGTGCACCCAAACTGGTATAAAAGTTTGATATGCTGATGCAGACATGTGTGTAGCCCGTGCACAGGTTTTAGAGGGGAGATGCATGGATCTCGTGCAGTTTTTATAACGGGTGAGCTTGAAGTTTGTATGTGTGGCCGGTCGATGTTTAGCTGTCTGCTGTGACAGACCGAGAGAGAGAGCGTGCGTTGTCTGCTGTGACAGACCGAGAGAGCGTAAGACGCTAGTAAGTCCTGGGAGAGAGAGCCCGGGTAAGTTGAAGACTTAGTGTTGTTAAGTTATAATATTTCATTTTCTTTACAGCTTGGTTTTGTTTTATGGTTTATGAATAGTATTACGATGAATATGTTTGACAAGAATATTAAAACTATTCTTTCCATTGTTTTATAGATTCGAGATGGTTCGAGGCCGTGTGAGGAGACAAGCTGTTGTTTATATAATAAAATGTCTTGTTTGTTGAAATGAATTGGAAATAATATTATTTATTTCTATTTATCTCAGAAATTGCCGAGGTGGAGACGGAAGGGAATGGTGGTTAGTTTTTCAGGTGGAGACGAAGCTGATAAATTTATTATTGAAGTGTTAGGAACTGGATAGTAATGGTGGTGTTCCCAGACTTTGTTTGTAGAGGTGGCATGCTCCGCTACGGGAGTGAGAAGCTGGAGGAGCTCCCTGCCGTAGACGTTTGAGGCTGCCCCGGGTGTGAAGATGTACAGATGGCATGCTCCGCTACGGGAGTGAGAAGCTGGAGGAGCTCCCTGCCGTAGGCGTTTGAGGCTGCACCGGTCGTGAAGACTTACAGAAGGAAGGTCCCGGGCTACGTTTGGCTAGTCGCGGAGCCAGACCCAGGTTGGGGTCGTTGACGTCGTCCCTGGTGAACTCCAGGGGAGAGAGGCGACGAGGAAGGACTTTGGAGAATCTTTCAGTGATGTCAAGCTGAGTGAAAAACCTTTTAAAACTTTCCCCATTTCTTTCTATTCTACACCCGGAATTCTGAGTGTAGAAATTTCCTAATAATTTAATAAAGAAGGGGTGGTATTTTTACAAAGTCTAAGTGTTATATCCCTGGGTAAGAACGCGTATGAGTAAGATTGTGTGTGATGTAAGATATTTATTTCTGTCTCGTCTGTGCTTGACAATTGTCATATGAACTAACTTTTAATGACTACAAATATGTTATTATATCTACAGACACCGAAGCAAAGTACAGCATTTCTGACATCTCGTTAGAGTTTGACATTGTTAGCAACCCTAACTTAGCAAGGTTGATCCAGCAACAATATCAGTCAAAATTAGCAATATATTACGAAAGAGTGATTCATCATTCAACATATCCTAAAAGCAGGGCAGACACTATATGGAATTTTAGTTTTAGTGCCACAGCAAGATCGCTTAAAGGTATTTTATTGCTGTGTGAAGATGAAGAACCATTCAAAAGACAAACTGAAAATTTTGTTAATCCTAAAATAACAAAAGTGCAATGTACAATTGAGGGTAGTCCTAACCAAATCTACGCTAGCGGGCTTAAACCTTATCAGCATTTTGATGAAATAAGAAAACTGTTTGGAGGCGGGAGGTGTAGAAATCCAACAGTTGACCTTGTGTCTAAAGATCTACATCTTCACAGTGTTAGACTTGATGATTATTTAACAACGAAATACGGTTTATGGATTGACCTAAGGTCAACAGAGGATAATCAGTTACATGGAAGCGGGAGAACTGTTAGAGACATAATAAACATTCAAATTGATAAAGAAAAGATGTCGATAAACCACTTAATGTATATTTGTTTTTAATATATGATGCGCAGCTGAATATTCAAGATAACTGATTAGAAGATATACAATACTAAATTATTTTTTATTTTTAAAAAAGCATGTCTGTTCAGCATTATCCGAGAGTACCTAAAGAAGAGATAGTAGGCAACTCTGCTGCTATAGAAAGCCCTAACATAAAAACCTTCAGATTAACCAACATTACACAAATGCAACAAGAACTAGAGCAGGACCTTTCAAAATACAGCAAAACCAAACGAAGGTATTCTGCCGCCTTTAATGCTGTTACATATGTTAATACTGGAACATCAACTATAAGTGCTATATCATCAGGGACAAGTGTTGGTCTCTTAGCAACAGGTGTTGGTGCACCCGCAGCTTTACCTCTAGGTGGTTTGTCTTTAGCTCTTGGCCTGTGCTCATTAGTTGTAAGTACTGCCAGCAAAAAAATAAAAACTAAACTCCAAAAGCACACAGCTATAGTTTCAACTAATAACAGCTAAACTTAGTTCCTTCAAACTGACAATAAATAAAGCACTAGCTGACTCAAACATCACGGATGATGAATTTAGTCGTTTACAGGCTGATTTTGAGGACTACAAAAGACAAAAGTTTGATCTTCAAAGAAAGGCAAGGACAACTTTTTCTCAACAGCCAGACACAGATCAGAAAAAAAGGAATGTTTAAAAAAAAGTAAACGAGACATTAAACTCTGTTGTAAACAGCTCACATTAACAACCCCAAAGGGCGTTTATACTTTAGTTTATGAGTCCAAGCACAAAAAGACCGTTGATATTGATTCTGATTAAGTTTTTTTTTTATTTAAATAAACATGTTAAGTTAGAAAAGAAACTCAACATGGCTAAGATATATGAAGGCCCAGACGAATTGTTTGAAGGAATGCTTAAGGGAGAGCGTTTGTCGAGAGTACTGAATGATACTGATTTAGAAGTTATTAATCCAAAAACGTGCGGGAAAGCGTTGTACATGCAATTTCTCAAGTTCCAGGTAGAGAACTAATAAATGCCGCTTCTAGCTCACCCGGTCTCAACCAGTTTCGACCGGGCGACTCTAGAAGCGGCATTTATTAGTTCTCTGACAAGTAAGACTTCAATAACTAAAAAAATAACGATTTTTACAAACAAACATACTGTGTAGGGTTTATCCGTTTTCAATACTAATTTACTAAACTTTTCAGATTTTAGTTTTTGTTTAATCCTATGTTTTTTTCTGATCATTTTCAATAACATCATTTTCGCGCAAACATTCATCAAATGAGTCTCTGTCTTTCATGTGAAATAAAACTACAGTCTTTAACTGTTCTCTAAAGTCTTTTAAAACGGAGTTATATTTTTGACATAAAATCCACACACTTATCCCATCATGTCTTCCGCTGAAAGCCAGTTTTGACAAAGCGTTTCTCTTTTTAACTATATCTTTTTCTGCTGAACAGTCATCTATAATAAAGAGTGTCTGCGTTCCCTCAAACACTTTATAAAAGTATTCTAAACACTCACTCAGTTTAGTGCTAGGATTAACTAATATACGTCATCGTCTGTCCATATAAACCTTCTATTATGATATGCTTTGTTCCTTTTAAGTGTTGGGCAGAAAATCACAATATAATCAAAATTATAGCGATAAACTGTTTGTAATAGGTCGAGGATAAATATTGTTTTTCCACAACAGTTTGTCCGCAAATCAATGAACAATGAGGAGTTTTTGTCATAAAGTTTAACTGCTTCATAGTTTTATAACAGAATTTAATCTAATTCAGTTATTATGTTTATCATACTCTCTGTTAGAACCTGTTCAGTATAATAAAATCCTATGAGGCCTAAATGTGTAACATTAATCCAATTCAGTTCTGTAAGATTGTTTTCTATTTAAGTCAACATCGATTTTGTTGCTTGTTGTTATGACCTTAACATCCTCACCATTGTGAAGAACGACGATGGTAACTTTAAGATGTTTAACGTCTAAGTTTTGCCAGCTAATATTAATTCCTTTTATAAGTATGTCACTAACGCCCACAACCCCATCCCTCTCCACATCTTTAAAGACAGAAATTTCAAATATCATTGTGAACGTGTCTCCTAATTTTCTCTTGGAAAGAACTGTAATTTTGTGGAAGCTTTCTTTAAAACTGTTTCTCTTCTGTGGAGGATGTACTGTTTTTCCCATACGCGATATTTCAATCTCTTTCCGACTATTGTCGTCTGGCATAAGACTTACATGTAAAGGGCCAGAGTTGAATGCTTTTCTGAAACTTTTTTGACGGCTAAAAAATGTAAATGGGCTTATGAATTCAAATTTATTTCCCATTCTAAATATGGTTCTAAATGCCATTTGCTGTCAGGTTTTCGAACTATTTTATATTCATACTGGCCAACATTATTTGCTTCTAGATTGCGCAGTTGTTCTAGTTTAGGAAACTTTTTGTTGTCGCTAACCTCTTTGCGTTTATAATCACCATCTTTAGTGTACTCAAAACCATACAAAGCGCCTATCTCACCGTTCTGTTCAAAGTCCGCAACGTCTGCAAGGTCTTTTAATTCTAAGGTTATACACCTCACAGGCGCTAATGTAACTCCCGGTTCTTCTGGTCCTCGTGACATTATTTTTAGTACAACTTATTATTTTATTCCAAAACAATGTGCAGGTTATCACATTTTACGACTTTCCCTGTTTTGTCTGTGATTTTTACATTAAATGATCCAACCCTCCCACAAACTAATCTTTTAAACTGTAAATTAGGGAATTGTATAATTTCATAATCGCAATATGCAGCTTTCCCTGACGGAAGAGCTCTTAAAACAGTTGAGGGCCTTCCATCATATAAGTTTTCATCAGTGCTCAGCTCGTCCAAATGAACATAAAGTAATGAATGTAATGCAAGATCGAGCGGATTTTCTCCCTCATAAGTAGTTTTGTTTGGTGTAACTCTAAATCTATGATTGTCAGCTGCAAAACCTAACATTTTAGCTAGCTCTTATCAAAATAGTAACCTACTTCTTCTTTTTCAGGCTTGAATGTTAACATTGTTTTTAGATTCGCATTGTTAAGTTTGAGAGCAATGTCAAAGTTACTCATTGCTTCTTTTAGTGAGAAAAACCCGTAATAACCATCAGGTATGGTTAACTGGCTAATTAATTGTCCTCTATTATTAACTTTTTTAATCTTATTATTCTTCTTTGATTCGCTTATATTAAACCATACAACTTTGTAAAATATTTCATGAAGCGCAACCATTCTGGTTCCGCAATTGTTATCATAGCATGTTCTAAAAACGAAGGACGGTCTTGAGTTGTTATTGTTACAAACATTTTTTAAACGAAATAAAAATGAGCGCATTTAAATATACTGATGCAAAATATTCTGTTGGGCCGCACTACAATCTTAAAAAATATAACAACTGATACTCTTGACATTTCTGTGACCCAAACTGACACTTTTCATAAAAAGGTGAGTACTCCATTAAGCAGATATCTTAACCCCCCTATTAAAAAGACTACATCCCAAAAGTGTGGTTCAGTCATCCGATGCAGTTTTATCAGAACCAGTTAAACTTTGCTGTGTTTGTGCATCAACTGGGTGTGGAGTATCGTATGCTGATCATTTAAATCATCCTGATCCTTTGGTGAGGTCAGTGTACAGATTTCATTTCTATTACACCTTCAGACGTATTTTGACTGAACTGCAAGCACCATTGCCAAATGACAAAACGTTTAATCCATTCAGCAACAGAATAGACATGAAGGCTTTTGAAAGGATCTGTAACGAAATTCAATATTAATGTTAAGACAGACTTTAGACAAAAGTCGGATCTTAATCATGGCTTAGGCACCCCTTATTTTTGGGGCGTGCACAGAAAGTATAACTATGACTGGGATCCTCCTTATACATCTTTCTCTTCAGGCACAGGCGTTCACCTCGGGTCCATAGAGCAAGAGCATAAAAACAGCATGGACAACATTTATCTTAGACACTTCTAAGGGCCTAACTAGAGCGGGAATAGAACGAATAAACGACTCTATTCGTACTTACGTTTGGTGTTTGCTAGGTTCGCAAGCAGAGACAAGGTCGAGCATAACTAATCCTTCTACTGGCTTTGACGCGCAAAAACAATACTTAGCAAATTTAGAGGACGCCATTAATTCTACTGTTGATTTTGCCTTCAAGTATTAAAAGGTACCAACATGTTTTACAATACGCAAGATCGAAAGTAGACTTTGCTGTTGGCACTGGTTTATACATGCTGCCTTCTGACCTCAGACTCCAGGTAGGAACAATAATAAACTACAATAATGAAATCCTTGTGGCAGGCAATGAACAGAAGGTCGGAAAAAACGACATAAATTCTGAGCCAGTAATATTACAAACAATAAAAAACACCCAAGATTAAGTCATCCAATCCCCGAGGTCCAAAGCCCAAAGACTGTTGAAGTCAAAAAAAATAATGACCACGAATATGAAAAGACAGTACTTTCTTGTTGTATTGACTGGCATAGGATTACTCAGTCTTTATTTTACTAAATATTAACCCAACTATTAAGAGAACTAATGTCCATAAGTGCTCGGCCATAAAGCCAACTACTTTGCCTGCAGTAGACAAAAGCCAGCTAATAACACTCCCTAATATACCTGGCAAAGAGTCTATAGCTTTACCGGCTAATTTTTTTTAATAAACTCGCAAGATGATCAAGCTGTTTTTTTACCCATGATTTATTAGGCGGTGATGGAGGCGCTAGGCTTTGACCTTCCACCACTGCCTGTAATAGCCATCACCAGTGTAACTTATTGCAAATCCTAAGGCTGTTATAACGCTTGCTAATGTGACTCCTTGCTCTCTAAACAGTGTTTTTATTCGTTCTGCTAGCGTTGTGTCTTCATATAAAATTCTTTGGATAGTTTTCTTATTCTGATCACTTGAGTTCGTAATTGGTCTCGGTTAGTAGACGCCGCTTTTAGTCTTGCCGATCTTTCCTTTTCAAGATTTTTTAGTCTTTGGGTTATTCTTTCTTTAACACCAGGGCCTAAGTTGGCGTCATCAGCCTCAACGAGTTTTTCTTTTTCTCTTTTTATATGCTCATCTATTTCACCCAGTCTTGCTAAATTGTCTGTTAATTCGCCTCTAATTTTTCTTACAGCACGATCAATGGCCTCTAATTCTTTTGCGGGGGCATCGGGAATCATTAATTGTTTTTAATGCTGTTTCTTCTGCTTCTATTACATTTGTTATTTTGCCTGCTGTTGGAATTAAATCTTGAAGTTCTATGTTTGCATTTGGTTATCTGTTGGGAGTTCTTGTTGCATGTTTTGAAGTTTAGCAACTGCTTCCCTATCTTTTTTTTGTGGTTTAGGAATGCCAAGGCGATCTCGATCTTTTGCCTTAATCTTTGTTAAGTGTACTTAAACCTACAAACTTTGATGGGTTTCGTTCATGTGTAAGCTGAAAACGTTTTCCTCGTTCGTCTTTAAAATACAAATGGCCCTCATCATCTTTTACAAAATCATCAGGGGCTATAAATTGGGAGGTTCTTGACCTAAACTTCTATAAAATGATATGACCTTAGGTTCTGTTAATTCATGCCACATTGAGGCCGTTGAGCGATGCTGTATCAAAGGAGCCGTTTCACTCATGTCGTCTCCAGCATTCCGAAACAGCTAAATCTTCAAAGTTAATTCCCGCCATGTTTAAAATAATTAACTTTTTATTTTGTTTTATAAAATGTCACAAGCATATGGCTCGATTCTTAACCCGCATAGAAAACTGAAAGAACCCCGAGGCGTGCAGGGAAATAAACGGAATATTACTGTTCCAAATAATCCATCTACTATTAATGCGGATCAAATTCTTACTGTTAAATTTCCAGACCTAGGAGCGGATGATGTGATTGTGCCAGGCTCTGCACGACTTACTTTCAAATAGAACTCAAATCAGAAACAGACCCAAACAGGACAGTTGTCCAGAATCTGGGGAGGGCAATCGTTAAGAAAATTTCTATAAAAATTGAGGGCAAGAAGTATTTTCTTTACACAATGCAGACATATCTTTAACCTATTCTGATCTATGGCTAACCGCGGATGAAAGGGATGATCTTGCGTTTCAAGGAATCGAAATAAAGAAGCACTAAAACATAGAATAGGCGCTGAAGATGCTAAAGACGACAAAAAGTATGCAGCTGTAAGTTATGCGTATGAAAATCGCTTTTTCATACCCTTAGATTTTGAGTTGTTAAAAGCGCATGCCCCATACTTTCAAGGAGCGTTAAAAGACAGATTGTCATATGAACTAACTTTTAATGACTACAAACATGTTATTCTATCTGAAGACACCGAAGCAAAGTACAGCATTTCTGACATCTCGTTAGAGTTTGACGTTGTTAGCAACTCTAATTTAGCAAGGCTGATTGAGCAACAATATCAGTCAGAATTAGCAATATATTACGAAAGAGTGATTCATCATTCAACATATCCCAAAAGCGGGGCAGACACTATATGGAATTTTAGTTTTAGCGCCACAGCAAGATCGCTTAAAGATATTTTATTGCTGTGTGAAGATGAAGAACCATTTAAAAGACAAACTGAAAAGTTTATTAATCCAAAAATAACGAAAGTGCAATGTACAATTGAGGGTAGTCCTAACCAAATCTACGCTAGCGGGCTTAAACCTTATCATCATTTGATGAAATAAGAAAACTGTTTGGTGGCGGGAGGTGTAGAAATCCAAAGTTGACCTTGTGTCTAAAGATCTACATCTTCACAGCGTTAGACTCGATGATTATTTAACAACGAAATACGGTTTATGGATTGACCTAAGGTCAACGGAGGATAATGAGTTACATGGAAGTGGGAGAACTGTCAGAGACATAATAAACATTCAAATTGATAAAGAAAAAGAGGCTGATAAACCACTTAACGTGTATTTGTTTTTTATATATGATGCGCAGCTGAATATTCAAGATAACAGATTAAAAGATCCACCAGTATACTAAATTATTTTTTTTTATTTTATAAAAAGCATGTCTGTTCAGGTTTATCCAAATGTGCCTACAGCGCCAAAAGAAGGGATAGTAGAAAACCCTGACATAAAAACCTTTAGATTAACAAACATTACGCAAATGCAGCAAGTACAAGAGCAAGACCTTTCAAAATACAGCAAAGCCAAACGAAGGTATTCTGCCGCCTTTAATGCTGTTACCTATGTTAATACTGGAGCATCGACTATTAGTGCTCTATCGGCAGGAACGAGTGTTGGTCTCTTAGCAACGGGCATAGGCGCACCCGCAGCTTTACCTCTAGGTGGTTTGTCTTTAGCTCTTGGCCTGTGCTCATTAGCTGTAGGTGCAGCTAGCAAAAAAATAAAAACTAAACTTCAAAAGCACACAGCTATGGTTCAACTAATAACAGCTAAACTTAGTTCCTTTAAGCTGATTATAAATAAAGCACTAGCTGACTCAAACATCACGGATGAAGAATTTAGTCGTTTACAGGCCGATTTTGATGACTATAAAAGACAAAAGTTTGATCTTCAAAGAAAGCCAAGGACAAGTTTTTCTCAACAGCCTGACACCGAGCAGATAAAAAAAGGAATGTTTAAAAAAAGTAAACGAAACATTAAACTCTGTTCTAAACAGCTCACATTAACAACGCCAAAGGGTGTTTATACTTTAGTTTATGAGTCTAAGCACAAAAATACCATCGATATTGATTAATTATTTTTTTGATTTAAATAAATATTTTGAGTTAGAAAAGAAACTCAGCATGGATAAGATATATGAAGGTTCAGATGAATTGTTTGAAGCAATGCAAGAAGATTTATCAAAAGCTTTAAATGATATTAATCTAGAAGTCATTGATTCAGCAAGCGTACGGGCAAGCGTTGGTCATGCTATTTCTCAAGTTCCAGGTAAACTAACAATAGACCCGCCAGTTAAAGTAATGTTAGCTGTTTTAATCGACTATGTAACAATAAATGAAGAAAATCTAGAAGTCTGGGTCTCAACAAACAACAGACTATTCTTTCTCATAATGACTTAACACCCGGTTGGGCAGACGAACTGCTTACACAGTTTGATGTGGCCGCTGAAGAAGCCAAAATGAGAGGCTCTGGTTGGTCAGAGGGCGAAGTCTTAGAGATCAGATTAAAACAGTCTAAGTATGCGCCGATTGTAGGCAAGGCTTACATTCCACTACCTCCAGCATTGGTAGCAAAAAGAGCAGTTCTAAACATAAAGAATACAGACAACAAATGTTTCATGTGGTGTGTTCTCGCAAGGCTGCATTACGCCCGCAAAAACGCAGAGAGAGTGTCTAACTATCACCCTTACATCAATGATCTTAACTTTAGTGGAATATCCTTTCCTGTCAGTATAGACCAAATTGATCAGTTTGAAGAACAAAACAAACCAATAACTGTTAATATCTACACATGGGATGAGGAAACAAATCTACAGCCTATTAAAGTGTCCAAGAACAGTCCAACAATAGGCGAACCAGACAAAAATCATGTGGACTTACTACTGATGCTTTCACCAGCGGGGCTACCGCATTTAACATTGATACGAACAATGAGTAGATTATTGCGGCATACTTCAAAGCATTACCATAAACAAGAATTCTGTAGAAAATATTTAACAAGAATTCCATCTGTTCAAGCCGCAAGCGAACATAAGAAACATTGTATCGGCCCAGTTGACTGTAATACAGAACTAATTACGCCTCCAGAAGGCAGTAAAGTTAGTTTTAAGAACTGGAAACGGATGCAAAATTCTCCATACGTAGTTTACGCAGACTTCGAATCACTCATTGTTCCTTATGAAGGACCAACCCCACAGAAACTTCTAAAAACAGACAAAAAGAGTAATCACCAGATTTGTTCATTTGCCTTCGTTATTGTCAGGTCGGATGGCGCTCATTCAACGCCAGAATTATATAGAGGACCTGATGCTGCAGAATACTTCTTAGAACGCATGCAGCAAGTGCGTAACGCCTGTTCTAATAAACTGAACTTATCTGAAATCATGATGACACCTGAAGACCAAGAACAGTATGACTCAGCCACACATTGTTGGATTTGTGGTTTAGAACTCAGTGAAGAAGCAACAAATCCGAAAGTAAGAGACCATGATCACATCAGCGGAAAGTTCAGAGGAGCAGCGCACAACAACTGCAATCTTCAGCTAAAGTTTGAACCAAAGACATGGAAGCTGCCTGTATTCTTTCATAACTTGCGGGGTTACGACTCTCACCTTATAATGCAAGCAGTAACCGACGCCTTTAGGGTGTCATGCATCGCACAGTCATCAGAAAAGTACATGTGTTTCACTTTAAATAACATGTCTTTTTATGACTCTATGCAGCACATGATGGGTTCATTAGAGTCATTATCGTTGTCCTTAAAATCCTGCCCAATAACGGAAGAATATTTTGACTCAACTCTTGTTAGAAAGGGCGTTTACCCTTATGAATACATGAACAGTTGGGAAAGGTTTGACGAAGACACACTTCCGCCTAAAGGCGCGTTCTTTTCTAGTCTTAGAGGAAAGGAAATCAGTGATTCCGATTACCAGCATGCTCAAGATGCGTGGCAGAAGTTAGATTCTAAAACGATGGGAGACTATCATGATTCATACTTGATGGCTGATGTATGTTTGTTGGCGGACGTCTTTGAAAATTATAGGAAGACCTGCATGAAACATTACAGCCTGGATCCCGCGCATTATATTTCTGCGCCTGGGATGAGCTGGGACGCTTTCTTAATGTTTACAGGAATACAGATTGATTTATTGTCTGACCTACCAATGATTCAGATGATTGAAAACGGATTGCGTGGAGGAATTAGTATGGTGTCGCATCATTACTGTAAAGCAAACAACAAATACTTGGACGACTATGATCCAAGTAAAAGGTCTAACTATCTTATGTATTTAGATGCAAACAATCTGTATGGTTGGGCTATGGCGCAATCACTTCCATTACGTAACTTTAAAATGTACACAGGTGGCGGTACAAATAATATTCAAAGAGCATTAAAGTGGTTGAGCAGTTTGACGCCAGATCGGAAAACGGGGCTTTATTCTAGAAGTTGACTTAGAATATCCTCAGGAACACCATGACCTGCATAATGACTATCCATTAGCAGCACAAAGTCTAAAGATGGCGAAAACAGAACCGCCTAAACTTGTGCCTAATCTTCGAGGCAAAAAAAAATATTACATTACAGACTTCTACAATTTTATTTAAGACATGGTTTGAAGTTGACAGCTGTTCATCGTATAATTGCTTTTGATCAAGAACAGTTCATGAAACCATACATCATGAAGAACACTGATCTCAGAACTAAATCCACAGATGCTTCAGAAAAAGACTTTTTCAAGCTGATGAACAACAGCTGTTTTGGAAAGACTATGGAAAATCCGCACAAGCGTAAAGATGTCAGATTGGTCACCAAAGAGAACGAAGCAATTAAGCTAACTTCAAAACCTAATTATCAGGACTTTAGAAGATTTCATGATGGGCTTTTTGGTATAATAATGAAAAAAAAAGAAAGTCAAATTGGACAAACCTGTATTTATCGGGTTTACTGTTTTAGAATTATCAAAGCTTTTGATGTTAGAATTTCTTTACGACTACTTTAAACCTTGTATCCTGAGTCCAGAGTACTTTACACAGATACAGACAGTTTTGTTATATATATCCCTACTGAAGATATCTATAAAGACATGGAATTAGAAGTAGCTAAAGGGCAAGCAGGATGGTATGACACATCCGATTACCCTAAAGAGTCGCCTTTACATTCAATTACTAACAAGAAGGTTTTAGGAAAGATGAAAGATGAATTATCTGGAAAGGTGATCAAGGAGTTTGTTGGGTTAAGGTAAAAAATGTACAGTATTTCGAGCAGGAGAAAACTATCAAAAAAGCAAAAGGAATATCTCGCAGTGTTGTGCAGTCAAACATATCGCATGACAACTATAAAGAAGCATTGTTTGACAATAAGACTTTTCATCATGTCAACGTAAAACTGCAATCTAATCTACATGAGATCAACACAACGGTTGTAACAAAGAAGTCATTAGATAGAACAAACACAAAACGAGTATTTGTTAATCCAGAGTTTTCATATGCAATCAGGCATTGGAGAACGGCATAATTATATACATTCTTCCTTAACTTTATCTATAAGATCAATCATATCATCCTCCAATTCAGACAAATTTTTTCTCACGTTTGCTTGATGTGCCCGGACTTTTTTTATTATTTCAAGATATTCTTTCCCCATGTTTGATAATTTGGGATTTTGGGTTGTAGGTGATCTTGATGCATTGCCATGTGCTGATGAATCCTCGCAAATGTTGCACTAATAGCAGAACTCAAATCAAATAATTCCCGTATCAATTCGGAGGTCTTTTCCTTTATCATTCTTGTTTCGTCTTCCATTTTTAGACCCAAATATATTTCTGTAAACTAATTAAGCAACTGGAACTGTGTCTGGCGGGATTTTCTGCAGTTCTTCTTTCACAAAAGATCTTTGAGAGCGGTTGTTTGTTGTGCAGAAAAGCGGTTCATCTTTATT
>CM031616.1:75490735-75511525 GCA_018398815.1 Conus ventricosus
TCAAGAAAAATGATCAGTCTCCGCACATGCACAAGTTCAAACATGAGTTGCCTCCACTAGATCTATCTGTAACATAGTACATACATGTACGGGCTCAAGTAGCAATGTCAGTGACCCTGACAGGTGTGCATGCATGGTGTGTGTGTGTGTTGTGTGTGAGTGCGTGCACATCTGGTGTGTGTGTGCATGTGTGTGTGTGTGTGTGTGTCTGAATGTGTAGTGCATGCACATATGTTTACACATACTTTAAGAATGACCTCTATTGAGTACATTGATATATGTACATTTCTCCACATACATGTATTTTTGAATCTGCTGACTTTTGTGTTGTGTTGTTTTATTTTCCATCAGCCTGTAATGTGGGTGTCACACGTTGTTGTGTTGTTTTATTTTCCATCAGCCTGTAATGTGGTGTCACACAACGGTTGTTGTGTTGTTTTATTTTCCACCAGCCTGTAATGTGGGTGCCACACACGGTTGTTGTGTTGTTTTATTTTCCATCAGCCTGTAATGTGGGTGTCACATGGTTGTTGTGTTGTTTTATTTTCCATCAGCCTGTAATGTGGGTGTCACACACGGTTGTTGTGTTGTTTTATTTTCCATCAGCCTGTAATGTGGCGCCACAACGGTTGTGTTTGTTTTATTTTCCATCAGCCTGTAATGTGGGTGAGAGAACTATAAAATGCCGCTTCTAGCTCACCCGTCTCAACCAGTTTCGACCGGGCGACTCTAGAAGCGGCATTTATAGTTCTCTGATAAGTAAGACTTCAATAACCAAAAAATAACGACCCTACAAACAAACATACTGTGTAGGATTGTCCGTTTTCAATACTAATTTACTAAACTTTTCAGATTTTAGTTTTTGTTTAATCCTATGTTTTTCCTGATCATTTTCAATAACATCATTTTCGCGCAAACATTCATCAAATGAGTCTCTGTCTTTCATGTGAAATAAAACTACAGTCTTTAACTGTTCTCTAAAGTCTTTTAAAACGGAGTTATATTTTTGACATAAAATCCACACACTTATCCCATCATGTCTTCCGCTGAAAGCCAGTTTTGACAAAGTGTTTCTCTTTTTAACTATATCTTTTTCTGCTGAACAGTCATCTATAATAAAGAGTGTCTGCGTTCCCTCAAACACTTTATAAAAGTATTCTAAACACTCACTCAGTTTAGTGCTAGGATTAAGTAAATATACGTCATCGTCTGTCCATATAAACCTTCTATCATGATATGCTTTGTTCCTTTTAAGTGTTGGACAGAAAATCACAATATAATCAAAATTATAACGATAAACTGTTTGTAATAGGTCGAGGATAAATATTGTTTTTTCCACAACCAGTCTGTCCACAAGTCAATGAACAAATGAGGAGTTTTTGTCATAAAGTTTAACTGCTCCATAGTTTTATAACAGGAATTTAATCTAATTCAGTTATTATGTTTATCATACTCTCTGTTAGAACCTGTTCAGTGTAATAAAACCCTATAAGGCCTAAATGTGTAAGATTAATCCAATTTAGATTCTGTAAGATTGTTTCTATTTAGACTAATATTGATTTTGTTGCTTGTTGTTATGACCTTAATATCCTCACCATTGTGAAGAATGACGACGGAAACTTTAAGTTTTCAACGTCTAAGTTTTGCCAGCTAATTAGAAATTCCTTTTAAAAGGACGTCACTGACGCCCACAGCTCCATTCCTCTCCTTATCTTTTAAGACAGAAATTTCAAATATCATTGTGAACGTGTCTCCTAATTTCATTTGCGGAATGAACTGTAATTTTGTAGAAGCATCCTTTAAAACCGTTTCTCTTCTGTGGAGGATGTACTGTTTTTTCCCATACGGCGTTATTTCAATCTCTTTCCGACTATTGTCGTCCGGCATAAGACTTACAGTAAAGGGCCAGAGTTGAATGCTTTTCTGAAACTTTTTTGACGGCTAAAAAATGTAAATGGGCTTATGAATTCAAATTTTATGTCCCATTCTAAATATGGCTCCAAGTGCCATTTGAGGTCAGGTTTTCGAACTATTTTATATTCAAACTGGCCAACATTATTTGCTTCTAGATTGCGCAGCTGTTCTAGTTTAGGAAACTTTTTACTGTCGCCAACCTCTTTGCGTTTATAATCACCATCTTTAGTGTACTCAAAACCATACAAAGCGCCTATCTCACCGTTCTGTTCAAAGTCCGCAACGTCTGCAAGGTCTTTTAATTCTAAGGTTATACACCTCACAGGCGCTAATGTAACTCCCGGTTCTTCTGGTCCACGCGACATATTTTTTTAGTACAACTAATTATTTTATTTCCAAAACAATGTGTAGGTTATCACATTTTACGACTTTCCCTGTTTTGTCTGTGATTTTTACATTAAATGATCCAACCCTCCCACAAACTAATCTTTTAAACTGTAAATTAGGGAATTGTATAATTTCATAATCGCAATATGCAGCTTTCCCTGATGGAAGAGCTCTTAAAACAGTTGAGGGCCTTCCATCATATAAGTTTTCATCAGTGGTCAGCTCATCCAAATGAACATAGAGTAATGAATGTAATGCAAGATCGAGCGGACTTTCTCCCTCATAAGTAGTTTTGCTGGTGTAACTCTAAATCTATGATTGCCAGCCGCAAAACCTAACATTTTAGCTAGCTCTTTATCAAAATAGTAACCTACTTCTTTCTTTTCAGGCTTGAAGGCCAACATGTTTTCAGATTCGCATTGTTAAGTTTGAGAGTAATGTCAAAGTTACTCATTACTTCTTTTAGTGAGCAAAACCCGTAATAACCATCAGGTATGGTTAACTGGCTAACTTTGTCCCCTGATTTGTTAACTTTTAGAATCGTATTATTATTCTTGGATTCAGTTTATATTAAACCATACGACTTTGTAAAAAATTTCATGGAGTGCGACCATTTTGGTTCCGCAATCGTTCTTAACAGCATGTTCTAAAAACGAAGGACGGTCTTGAGTTGTTATTGTTACAAACATTTTTTAAAACAAATTAAAAATGAGTGCGTTTAAATATACTGATGCAAAATATTCTGTTGGGGCCGCACTACAATCTAAAAAGTATAACAACCGACACCCTTGACATTTCTGTGACCCAGACTGACACTTTTCATAAAAAGGTGAGTACTCCATTAAGCAGATACTTAACCCCCCTATTAAAAAAGACTACATCCCAAAAGTGTGGTTCAGTCATCCGATGCAGTTTTATCAGAACCAGTTAAACTTTGCTGTGTTTTGTGCATCAACCGGGTGGGAGTATCGTATGCTGATCATTTAAATCATCCTAATCCTTTGGTGAGGTCAGTGTATAGATTTCATTTTTATTACACCTTCAGACGTATTTGACTGAACTGCAAGCACCATTACCAAATGACAAACCGTTAATCCATTTAGCAACCGAATAACATGAAGGCTTTGAAAGGATTTGTAACGAATTTAATATCAATTTTAAGACAGACTTTAGAAAAAAAAGCCGGATCTTAATCAGGGCCCTTAGGCACCCCTTTTTTTTGGGCGTGCACAAAAGTATAACTATAAAACTGGAACCCCCCCCTTTAAATACATCTTTCTCTTAAACACAATTTTTTTAAACCCCTGGGGGCCCATAGAGAAAAGAGAAATAAAACAGCATGGACAACATTTATTTTAGACACTTCTAAGGGCCTAACAAAGCGGAATAGAACGAAAAACCCCGACTCTATTCGAAACTTACTTTGGTTTTTTGCTAGGTTCGCAAGCAGAGACAAGGCGACAAACGGATCCCTTCAAACGGTTTTGAGCACAAAAACGGGACTTTGGAAAATTTTTAGAGGACCCAAATTTAATTCACCATTTGTTTTTCCCTTCAAGTTTAAAAGGGTCCCAAAGATTTTTTTACAATACCAAGACGAAAGAAAGACTTTCCCTGTTGGTACTGGTTTATACATGCTCCTTTCCTGACCTCAGCTCCAGGTAGACAAAAATAAACTACAAAAATTTTAAAATCCTTGGGGCGGGCAATGAACAAAAGGTTGAAAAAACAAAATAAATTCTGACCATAATATTACAAACAAAAAAAAAAACACCCAAGAAAAGTCACCCCAATCCCCGGGGTCCAAAGCCCAAAACTGTTAAGTCCAAAAAAATAATCCCCCAGAATAAAAAAGACAGCACTTGTTTTTGTTTTTAAACCCCCCATGGGTTTAAATTTTGGGTCTTTTTTCCCTAAAAGTAACCCAACTATTAAACAACTAATCCCAAAGTGCTCGCCATAAACCCCAACCAAATTTGCCTGCATTTGACAAAAGCCAGCAAAAAACACCCCCTAATATACCTGGCAAAGAGTCATAGCTTTACTGGCTAATTTTTTAAAAAAAACTCGAAAGATGATCAAGCTTTTTTTTTAACCCATGATTTTTCAGGGGCCGGAGGCGATGGAGGGCACTGGGCTTTACCTCCACCACCCCTGTAATAGCCATCACCATTTTGTACTTATTGAAAATTCCAAAGGGCTGTTAAAAACGCTTGAAATGTGATTTCCCTGCTCTCTAAACAGCTTTTTTAAATTCATTCTGCTGGGCTTTGGGGTTTTCATATAAATTTTTTGGGAAAAGTTTCTCTTATTTTCCTCATTTTGATTTGTAATTGTTCTCGGGAAGTATTCAACGTTTCTAGTAAAAGCAAATCTTTCTATTTTAAAAGTTCACTAGTCTTTTTTTCTATTCTTTTTAACATAAACGCCCAAAGGGTTGGGCGTCGTCAGCCCCCGCAATTTTTTTTTTTTCTTTTTCTATAGGCTCCTTTATTCATTATTTTTGCAAAATTTGTTTAATAATCCCCATTGATGGTTCTTAAAGCACGATAAAGGGCAAAAATAAATCTCTCCAGGAACCGGGGTTCGGGGATTTTTTTTAAATGCTTTTTTTTTTCTTTTTCCATGATTCCCTGCTTTCATTTATTGTTTCGACTGTTTTTGGATTTAAAATCTTAAAGGGAAATGTTTTGTTTTTGGGGTTTGGGCTTTTGGGGAGTTTTTGCAGTCTTTTGAAGTTTAGAAACTTCCCCACACAAATTTTTGGTTTTAAAAGGTCAAAGCGATTTTGACCCTTTACCCCGGGATTTTGGGTCAATTTGTACCTATGGCAAAAAATTTTGATGGTCTTGTTTATCGTAACCGAACTTTTTTCCCCCTTTGTTGTTTCTCACAAACAAATGGTTATTTTCTTTTCCCAAAATCATTGGGGTCTATAAATCGGGGGTTTTTTGTCCTAAACTTTTTTTTTAAAATGCCCGCCCCGCATTTTCCCGTTAATTCCACTCCGCATTGGGGCCGTTGAGCGATGTTTTTCCCAAAAGGGAGTCCTTTAAACCTCATGTCGCCCTCCAAGATCCAAATAAAAAAAATTTTAAATCTTCAACCCCCCGCCATGTTTTTAAATAATTAACTTTTATTTTGTTTTAAAAAATGTCAAAAGTATATGGCTCGATTCTCAACCCGAAATAGAAGAAAAAAAGAATTTCCCATGCCGCGAAGGGAAATAAACAAAAAATTACTTTTCCCAAATAACCATCACATTTGAGGGCGGATCAAATTTTTACGGGTAGATTTCCAGACCTGGGAGCGGATAATGTTTGGGCCAGGCTCTGCGCGACTTATTTTCCAAAATAAAAACCCGCTTAAAACAACAAAACCCCAACGGGAGGGTTTTTGTCCAAAAATCGGGGAAGGGGGCCCAATCGTTAAGAAAATTTCTATAAAACTTGAGGGGAAAGAAGTATTTTTTTTTACACAATCCCAGAAAATTTTTTAAACCTATTCTGACCAGGGCTAACCGCGAAAAAAAGGGATGATCTTGGGGTTTAAAGGGAATTGAAAATGAAGAAGCACTAAAATTTAGAATAAACCCGCTTGGGGCCCCGATCTAAAGCACAAAAAAGGGTTTAGCTGGGAAGTTATGCGTATGAAAAACGCTTTTCCCCTACCCTTAGATTTTGATTTTTTAAAAACGCATGCCCCCCTACTTTCAAGGGGCTTAAAAGACAGATTGTCATTGAACTAACTTTTTAAAGACTGCAAACATGTTAAATTTTATCTACAGACACCGAAGCAAAGTAAAGAAATTTCCGGGCATCTCGTTAGAGTTTGAAAGGTTTTTAGCAACCCCAAATTAGCACAATTTTAATCCCAAAAAAAAACAATATATTTCGAAAGAGGGGCGTCATCATTCAACATATCCTTAAAAAACAAGGGGAGACCTATAAATGGAATTTTTTTTTATGACACAGCAAATCGCTTTAAAGGGATTTTATTGCTGTGCGAAAATGAAGAAAACCCTTCAAAAAAACCCAAAATGAAAATTTTGTTAAACCCCAAAAAACGAAAGTGCAATGTACAATTGAGGGTAATCCCAACCAAATCTACGCTACGGGTTAAAAATTATCATCATTTTGAAAGAAATAAGGGAAAAATGTTTGGAGGGGGAGTGTAGAAATCCCCAAAATTGACCTTGTTCTAAAGAACTACAAACTTTACAGTTTAGAATTTATCATTATTTAACCCAAAAAATAAAGGGTTATGGGTTGACCTAAGGGCGACAGAGGATAATCCGTTGTAGGAAGGGAAAACGTTAAAACATAATAAACCATTCAAAAT
The DNA here is from genome assembly GCA_018398815.1 of Conus ventricosus. Taxonomy (NCBI): domain Eukaryota; kingdom Metazoa; phylum Mollusca; class Gastropoda; order Neogastropoda; family Conidae; genus Conus; species Conus ventricosus. The sequence goes on from CM031616.1 coordinate 75,497,378, forward strand.
TGGGTAAAGAAAAAGGGCTATAAACCGCTTAATGTACATTTTTTTTTATTAATTATGCGCAGCGAATATTTTAAATTTCCCGATTGAAAAAATTGTATACAATTTTTTTATTTAAAAAAAAGCATGTCTGTTCAGGGTTTTTCCAAAAGTCCTACCAATCCCAAGAAAAAGGGATATAGAAACCCCTGAACCAAAAACCTTTAGATTAACAAACATTACGCAAAAAGCAGCAAGTAAATAGGGGCAAGACCTTTCAAAATACAGCAAAGCCAAACGAAGGTATTCTGCCGCCTTTAATGCTGTTACTATGTTAATACTGGAGCATCGACTATTAGTGCTCTATCAGCAGGAACGAGTGTTGGTCTCTTAGCAACGGGCATAGGCGCACCCGCAGCTTTACCTCTAGGTGGTTTGTCTTTAGCTCTCGGCCTGTGCTCATTAGCTGTAGGTGCTGCTAGCAAAAAAATAAAAACTAAACTCCAAAGCACACAGCCATGGTTCAACTAATAACAGCTAAATTAGTTCCTTTAAGCTGATAATAAATAAAGCATAGCTGACTCAAACATCACGGATGAAGAATTTAGTCGTTTACAGGCCGATTTTGATGACTATTAAAGACAAAAGTTTGATCTTCAAAGAAAGGCAAGGACAAGTTTTTTCTCAACAGCCTGACACCGAGCAGATAAAAAAGGAATGTTTAAAAAAAGTAAACGAAACATTAAACTCTGTTCTAAACAGATCACATTAACAACGCCAAAGGGTGTTTATACTTTAGTTTATGAGTCTAAGCACAAAAAGACCATCGATATTGATTAATTATTTTTTTGATTTAAATAAATATTTTGAGTTAGAAAAGAAACTCAGCAATGGATAAGATATATGAAGGTCCAGACGAATTGCTTGAAGCAATGCAAGAAGATTTATCAAAAGCTTTAAATGATATCAGTCTAGATGTCATTGATCCAGCAAGCGTACGGGCAAGCGTTGGTCATGCTATTTCTCAAGTTCCAAGTAAACTAACAATAGACCCGCCAGTTAAAGTAATGTTAGCTGTTTTAATCGACTATGCAACAATAAATGAAGAAAAATCTAGAAGTCTGGGTCTCGACTAAACAACAGACTATTCTTTCTCATAATGACTTAACACCCGGTTGGGCAGACCAGCTGCTTACACAGTTTGATGTGGCCGCTGAAGAAGCCAAATGAGAGGCTCTGGTTGGTCAGAGGGCGAAGTCCTAGAGATCAGATTAAAACAGGCTAAGTATGCACCGATTGTAGGCAAGGCGTACATTCCACTACCTCCAGCATTGGTAGCAAAAAGAGCAGTTTTAAACATAAAGAATACAGACGACAAATGTTTTATGTGGTGTGTTCTCGCGAGGCTGCATTACGCCCGCAAAAACGCAGAGAGAGTGGTCTAACTATCACCCTTACATCAATGATCTTAACTTTAGTGGAATATCCTTTCCTGTCTAGTATAGACCAAATTGATCAGTTTGAAGAACAAAACAAACCAATAACTGTTAATATCTACACATGGGATGAGGAAACAAATCTACAGCCTATTAAAGTGTCCAAGAACAGTCCAACAATAGGCGAACCAGACAAAAATCATGTGGACTTACTACTGATGCTTTCACCAGCAGGGCTACCGCATTACACATTGATACGAACAATGAGTAGATTATTGCGGCATACTTCAAAACATTACCATAAACAAGAATTCTGTAGAAAATGTTTAACAAGAATTCCATCTGTTCAAGCCGCAAGCGAACATAAGAAACATTGTATCGGCCCAGTTGACTGTAATACAGAACTAATTACGCCTCCAGAAGGCAGTAAAGTTAGTTTTAAGAACTGGAAACGGATGCAAAATTCTCCATACGTAGTTTACGCAGACTTCGAATCACTCATTGTTCCTTATGAGGGGCCAACCCCACAGAAACTTCTAAAAACAGACAAAAAGAGTAATCACCAGATTTGTTCATTTGCCTTCATCGTTGTTAGGTCAGACGGTGTCCATTCAGCACCAGAATTATATAGAGGACCAAATGCTGCAGAATACTTCTTAAAACGCATGCAGCAAGTGCGTAATGGCTGTTCTAATAATCTGAATCTCTCAGACATTATTATGACTCCTGAAGATCAACAACAGTATGACTCAGCCACACATTGTTGGATTTGTGGTTTAGGCCTCTCATCAGACGCAGCGAATCCAACAGTAAGAGACCATGATCACATTAGCGGAAAGTTCAGAGGAGCAGCGCACAGTAAATGCAATCTTCAACTAAAGTTTGAACCAAAGACATGGAAGCTGCCTGTATTCTTTCATAACTTGCGAGGTTACGACTCTCACCTTATAATGCAAGCAGTAACCGACGCCTTTAGGGTGTCATGCATCGCACAGTCATCAGAAAAGTACATGTGTTTCACTTTAAATAACATGTCTTTTTATGACTCTATGCAGCACATGATGGGTTCATTAGAGTCACTAGCTATGTCCTTAAAGTCCTGCCCAATAACGGAAGAATATTTTGACTCAACTCTCGTTAGAAAGGGTGTTTACCCTTATGAATACATGAACAGTTGGGAAAGGTTTGAAGAAGATACACTTCCCCCTAAAGGGCGTTCTTTTCTAGTCTTAGAGGAAAGGACATCAGTGATTCTGATTACCAGCATGCTCAAGATGCGTGGCAGAAGTTAGATTCTAAAACGATGGGAGACTATCATGATTCATACTTGATGGCCGATGTATGTTTGTTGGCAGACGTCTTGAAAATTACAGAAAGACCTGCATGAAACATTACAGCCTGGATCCCGCGCATTATATTTCTGCGCCTGGGATGAGCTGGGACGCTTTCTTAAAGTTTACAGGAATACAGATTGATTTATTGTCTGACCTACCAATGATTCAGATGATTGAAAACGGATTGCGCGGAGGAATTAGTATGGCGTCGCATCATTACTGTAAAGCAAACAACAAATACTTGGACGACTATGATCCAAGTAAAAGGTCTAACTATCTTATGTATTTAGATGCAAACAATCTGTATGGTTGGGCTATGGCGCAATCACTTCCATTACGTAACTTTAAAATGTACACAGGTGGCGGTACAAATAATATTCAAAGAGCATTAAAGTGGTTGAGCAGTTTGACGCCAGATCGGAAACGGGGCTTTATTCTAGAAGTTGACTTAGAATATCCTCAGGAACTCCATGACCTGCATAATGACTATCCATTAGCAGCAGAAAGTCTAAAGATGGCGAAAACAGAACCGCTAAACTTGTGCCTAATCTTCGAGGCAAAAAAAATGATGTCTGTCATTACAGACTTCTGCAATTTTATTTAAGACACGGTTTGAAGTTGACAGCTGTTCATCGTGTAATTGCTTTTGATCAAGAACAGTTCATGAAACCATACATCATGAAGAACACTGATCTCAGAACTAAATCCACAGATGCTTCAGAAAAAGACTTTTTCAAGCTGATGAACAACAGCTGTTTTGGAAAGACTATGGAGAATCCGCACAAGCGCAAAGATGTCAGATTGGTCACCAGAGAGAACGAAGCAATTAAGCTGACTTCAAAACCAAATTATCAGGACTTTAGAAGGTTTCATGATCAGCTTTTTGGCATAATGATGAAAAAAAAGAAAGTCAAATTGGACAAACCTGTATTTATCGGGTTTACTGTTTTAGAATTATCAAAGCTTTTGATGTTAGAATTTCTTTATGACTACTTTAAACCCCTGTATCCAGAGTCCAGAGTACTTTACACAGATACAGATAGTTTTGTTATAGATATCCCTACTGAAGACATCTATAAAGACATGGAATTAGAAGTAGCTAAAGGACATGCGGGATGGTACGACACATCCGATTACCCTAAAGATTCGCCTTTGCATTCAATTACTAACAAGAAGGTTTTAGGAAAGATGAAGGATGAATTATCTGGAAAGGTGATCAAGGAGTTTGTTGGGTTAAGGTCAAAAATGTACAGTATTTCAAGCCAGGTGAAAACTATCAAAAAAGCAAAGGGAATATCTTGCAGTGTTGTGCAGTCAAACATATCGCATGACAACTATAATAATAATAATAATAATAATAATAATAAATCGAGCTTATATAGCGCTCTTCGATGAGAGAAGACTCATCCTCAGAGCGCTTTACAATACAGGAAAAATAAAAGTTTCCATTAACATTGCACAATATTAGGAAAAAGGCATCAAAACAATAGGTCACAAAGCAAGCACTAAAAACAGATGCACAAGCCACATCCCCCTCCCACTCTATCCCCCCCACACACACACACACACACACACCCCGCCACCCACACACACGACATTATATGAACAACGCTCGACAAGAATTTGGGAATAGAAGAAAAGAACCAAACCCCCATCCCCACCCCCCCTCACCCGCTTCCAATTTCGTGAACAACTGCACGGGATACAATATAAAACATGCAGAAGGGAGCACCCACACCCACCCCACACAGGGCAAACTCAACACGAAGCAACAAAAAACCACGCGCGTAAACGCACACACACGAACACACACACGCAAAAGCACACAAGCATTCAGGCACGGAAGCGCACGTGCACATACAAGAGGCGAAAGGATGGAGAATGCATGGGAAACATGCATTAACTCGTACGCTATGAAGAAAGACAAAAAGACTTCTGAAAGAGATGCGTTTTGAGACCAGATTTGAACGCAGAGAGAGTCTGTGAAGAGCAGAGCTGGGAGGGGAGGGAGTTCCAGACAAGGGGGGCTTGATAAATGAAAGAACGTAGGCCAAAGGATTTCAGTTTCATGCGGGGAAGCTTGAGAAGTTTGTCACTGCTAGAGCGGAGAGTGCGAGAGGGTTGATAAGTGACAAGTATGTTGGAAAGATAAGCAGGCAATGTTTCATCAAAGTGTCGGAAGGCAAGTGTTGCGAGTTTATACTGAATGCGCGCATGAATGGGAAGCCAATGTAGTCTAACTAACAGAGGTGTGGGGTGGGTTCTTTTGGACATTTGGAAAAAAAGTCGGGCTCCCATTGTTTTGAAAACGTTGAAGTGGGTTTTAAATATCAAAGGGGGGAAACCCGGCAAAAATACGTTACAGTAGTCGAGTTTTGAATGATGGGGGAAAAAAGAAAAGGGGGGGCGGCCCCCTTTCTGTTTTTTGATATGAGCAATTTGGGACCCCTTTTTTCTCAAACCCAAAATGGGCCCGAACGACACAGGTGACCGTTTGGGACATTCATGGACGGGGACTACCAAATGGCCCCCCCAGACCCCTCACCTGTCTTAAAAGGGGAAATTTTTTTTTGGTTCCATTTTGAATAGATTTTTCAAAATGCGACCCCAAAACAAACGAGGTGCTGCCAACAGAGCCTCATTTTTTAATCTTTTTAGCTTGAGTTTGTTTTTAAGCATCCTTTGATTTAACAGTTTGGGAAAACACAAAAAGCATTTTTTGGGACAAAAAACCCTTTTCTCATGTCAAACGTAAAACTGCAAAATCAAATCACATGAGATCAACAAAAGGGTTTTTTAAAAAGGGAAGTCATTAGATAGAACAAACAAAAAAACGGTGTTTGTTAATCCAGATTTTTCTTATGCTTTTTGGACATTGGGAAGGGCATAATTTATCCCTTCTTAAAATTTTTTTTCCTTAACTTTATCAAAATAAAAACAATCATATAAACCTAAAATTCAGAAAAAATTTTTCTACTTTTCTTGAGGGGCCCGAACTTTTTTTTTTTATTTAAAGATTTTCCTTTCCCCCATGTTTAAATAATTTAATTTTTTTTTGGGTTTTTGGGCCCCTTGAGCATTTCCATGTGCTGGTAAAACCCGCAAATGTTCCCAACTAATAGCAGAATAAAAATCAAAAAAAATTTTTTCCCCAATTAATTCGGAGGCCCTTTTCCTTTTTTCATTCTGCGTTTCCCTTTCTGATTTCCATTTTAAAAATAAAAATATATTTATGTAAAAAAATTTAAAGGGGAAAACGTGTTGGTGGGATTATCTGCAGTTCTTTCCTTCACAAAAGATCTTTAAAGGCGGTTTGTTTTGTTTGTCATTTCTCGTAAAATAAAACACGGGCGGATTCATCTTTAAAATTTCTTTTTTTTTTCTATGGTTTAAACACCCCCAAAAACTGGATGGGTTTGGGCCCCTGATGCAGTGTCCCCTTCTGTTTTCCCCCCGGCAAAAAAAAGGTCCCTTTCTTTCAACCCAAAAGGGAAATATTTTGTGGTTGTACTGGAGTCTTCAACAGAAATTATTGTTTTTTTTTTGATTTCTTGTACGGTTTTAAACCCTTTTTAAAAATTCATTATTCATTTCCCGTAGAACTGAGGGCGTCTTCTAAACCCCTTCTGTGTTGCGGAATTGTCAATCCCCCCTCTCTGTGATATGGTAGGAGAAAATCTTTCGGCTAACTGTTTGGGTTAAAATTTTCAATAAAGCCTGTGAAATTTGAACCCCCGGGAAGGGCCCCTTTTAAAGGGAATCTATTTTTTAAAAAAATTTTTTGATTCCCCTCGGCTTTAAATTCTTTTCCGCTTTAACTTTAATCATTCGGGGGGTAAGTTAAAGGGCCTGTTGGTATATTAAATTGTATGGCAACAGCAACAGCAAAAAAGCACTCTTTTTTGTTTAAAGGTTCCCCATTTTGTATCTTTTAAGCCATGCAAAGACTGTAAATGCGTTTCTTAAATTTTTTCGGTTTTTAATCGTATTTATGGGGTAAAAATAGAAGATCCATTTTTAAAGGGGGTCGTTCGGGGTTGTATTCACAAATTGGGGGTCTCTGTTTCGCTGGTGCGGTAAATAAATTTTCCAAATCGTTGTTTTAGATTTAACCCCCCTTTTCCCGTTTGTTCACTGACTCCAGCTGCTTGGGTTAGCTTTTTTTTGCCGTTTTATTTCCCCTTTCCCAAAATCCTTTGGGCGGGAAAAATAGATTTTGGTTTTATTTTTTATTCAGCAATATTATGCGCAACAAAATCCCCAAAGGGCATGCCAAAGACAAAAAACGGGGATTTTTTTGATCTTTTTTTTTTTTTATTTGGGTGATAAAAAATCGCTGAATTTTTGGTTGGGGGCAATTTTCGTTTGGGGCCCCCCCTTTCAAAATAATTTTCTTTTTAAACGCTTTATCAACATCTTTAAATGTGTAAGTGCATGTCCTGTTTTTTTAGTTTGTTTTTAATTTAAAAAAAAACTGCTCAATTCTCGCTTTTCCCTAGTTTATCTTTTGCTGCGCTTTGTTGCCCCAAATTCTTTGTTAGGGCCCTTTTTCCTCGCTGTCTCTCGCATTTTACTAAATGGTAATTACTTCCCTAAAAGCAAGCGAATTTAAACCCCAGCGCCCCCTTTTCATCATTACATGAAGCCCCTTTTTTTTAAAAAGTATTTTTTTTTTTCATATTAAAAACCAAACAGAAATTTTTTCCTTTTTAATAGAAAATCTTTCGTAGCAAACGAAGCTGAAAAAACAGCAATCAGTTTTTGCTGAGTCTTTTTAAAATCTAGTTTTGGGCCGATCTGGGCCCGGGGTTTTTTTTTAAAAGGCTTTTACCAACCTCGTGTACCCAAATTGGGCCCCCAAAAAACGCAGAAGGGTTTTACAAGGTTGGCAACAGTTTTTTTTTTGGTCTCATTTAAAAAATAAAATAATTATAATTAAAAAAAACTGAACCACGATGATCTACACAGTACGGGGCAGCTAAAACCTTCCTGAACTATGACCTACAAATGATAAAGTTGATAACCAACATTAAGCCCAAAAGGAAAGGGCTGTTATATTGGCAACATGCGGAAAAACAAACAGAAACCTCGAAATGAATTCAGCATAAAACAGATTCAACAAATTCCCCACAAGACATTGTAAAGTATATAACAGTTATAAAGTGCAACTAGGATCAGAAAGTGGAAAAGCTCGGGCAAACAGTTTTCGTTTTACACTAAACTAGTATAGATTTGTCCCATTGATTGAACCAAGACTTTATGTTGATTTAACGCAGGTTTCCATTTAACAGACATTAAAAGTCTCAGGGTGTGAATCTGTATTACAGTTGAACATTGTTATCGAATGATCCGGGAAATAATTACTTTAAATCAATAGATTTGTTTCCCTTAAAAAAATGACGAGCCAAAAATCAGCAGAATCAAAAAAATTGAATCCAGTAAAAAGAAAGTGACCAGTGAGAAGCATCCTGGGCGTGTTGAAGCAGGAAAAAAATTAGGGGAGTGGAACAGACAAAGAAAATTACAGTTACAGAAATAAAAACTCATCATGAAAACATAAACACCGCCCAACGCCAGAACAAGTTGATTCAATGCCAGCTATAAAATCCATGTGATTCAAGGCCTACAGCACCAAAGTCTTCATGGAATATTGAACTTAAAACTGTTGTCATTTTTGGCGCCCTTGCTGCTGCGGGGGGCGGTTATTACGGTTATAAAATATATTAAACAATGGCGACAAAAACAAGAGCCCAAACAATCTCCACCAAAAATACAGAAGCCAAACACAAAAGTATGCCAGAACCGCCAACAACAAAAATTTTTTTGATCCATTTGAAATGAAATAAATTTTAAGAATTTAAAATTTTTTTGATAAAAATAGATCATGGCATATTATTATTTGTTTAAAATGAGGAGTCAAAAAATTTAAAGACATGGAGTCTATAAAAGACATTTCCATAGACCAAATTGTAATCAATGCGGTTGCTTAGGATGTAAGAACTTCATTAAGATCTATGCGACCAATCTTGCGCAGAGGACGCTGAACAAGACATCCTCGACGATGACGCGTTTTTTTGAGGCGTGTGGTACTATATTAGACATCTACTATTTAAGATAAAAAAAATAAAATGTATTGTTTTTTTGACAATTATAAGATAACTTAAATAAGAATTTGGGTTTTGTACTTAGAGGATGACTTAATGTGACTTAAGTAAGAACTTGAGGTGACTTAATCAAGAACTTATTAAGAACTTGAGGTAACTTAATTAAAAAACTTAATTAAGAACTTAATTAAAAAACTTGGGGTGACTTGATTAAAAATTTAAATTAAGGACTTGGGGTAACTTAATCAAGAACTTAATTAAGGACTTGGGGTGACTTGGGGTGACTTGGGGTGACTTGGGGGTGAAGGTGTCAAGTGTCTCAAAGTGGAACTGGGCCACTTGCTTTGTGACTGAAGACCAGCAACTAGGTCAGACGTTCCTACTGTGATCAATTGGAAACCCCGTTTGCCGCTGAGCTTTGAGGTCAAGGATCACAGTAGGGTCGTTTGACCTAGTTCGCCCGCTGTTCCTCTTTTTCTCAACCAGGCTTGCAACTGGCTTTGGCAGAGGTTACAGCAGTTATTGCTGTAGCCGAGCTTTTATGGCGGCTCTAATCGCCAGTAGTCATCCGTCATTGGTATTTGGAGCATTTATATGGAGACGTGCTGGCTACAAAACTACTCCTCTCCTACTTTGGGAGATGTACTAAGGTCTGCCTAGCCCCATCTAGTTTGTTTGCCAGAACACCTGGAAATCGTTATTCAGTTTGCATAAGCCTAATGATGCTTTGACGTTTGCTACCCCAGTTCATTTATACTGATTCCTAGCTTGGAAATTTAGATAGTTGTAAAACACACAGAAAGTTGAATAAGTTTTCAGCATACAAATCAGCAATATGCAGGATGGCGAGCATGACATTGAAGCGGGTGAAGTAAGGTCTATTTTTTAGAAAAAACCGTTCGGATCCGAACGGTTTTGTCAGTCCACCAGACTTGAAAAACAGGTGACGTAAGAATCTATTTTTAGAAAACCGTTCGGATCCGAACGGTTTTTACCAGTCTGACAAAGCAGGACCGTTGAAGCAGGTGACGTAAGAACTATTTTTAGATACCGTTCGGATCCGAACGGTTTTACCAGTCCCACAAAGCTTGAAAGCAATTCAGACTTCAGATTGCCAGAACTTTCTAAAATTCTTCATTCTCAGACATGTAGGTTTTGAATTTTATGGCGTTTGTTCAGTAAATCATCAAAACTCATTCCCAGTTTATGAAACTTGGAAAGTGTAAAAGGCGTTTGACAGCAAATCATCCCTTTTTGCATATGAATCATGAATGAGAAAATTTTTCTTTAACAAAAGACTCACGACTGCTTCATTGTTTTTGATTTTTGAAACACTTGTTTTGCTTTTCCAAGCTGAAACCCAAAATCAAATGAATGGGTGATGGTTTTTCGTTGATTAAATTTCACAACCTTCCAGCTTTTCTTCACAAAAGGAATCATGTCCTGAACGCTTTTAAAATCTATTAAATTTCTCAACATCATCCTCTGATACATCAGTCTCGCCATCTTGTACAAGTTTTCCCTAAGAAAAGTAATCCAGCTCGGTTATGTTGCTCCATATTAAAAGAGACTCTTCGGGACAAAGTAAAATTTTCGAGTTCTTGACTCAAACCAGTTGTAGGCGCCAAGCATTCTACAATTTGTTCGTCTAATTCTTGGTATTCTGAAAATCATTCAAACTGTCACTTTCCATTTTGAGAGATATCAGATATTTTAAAACGCACACAGCAGAAATATGCCCACACACTCAGTTGTCCCAATCCCAAACCAAAATTTTAAAGTCAATCACTTTTTTTCCAGAAAACATACAACTTCACAGCTCAACAACTAGCAAAGAAAAGCGAGACCGAGCTGCCGTGTAAGCCCAGCACTTAAAATTTTAACCCCCCCGCTGATTGGTCGGCTGTAACATCAGCCCATCGCGTGATCGCATGTCTGGCCACGTAGTAAGTAATCGGATAGGCGGAGTCCTTAGGCAGGTCGACAATTAGCATTTGTTTTACGGGTGGGGTTCAGCGGGCTGCTGCTTTTTCCCCCCCGTTACACCCATGGGGTATGTTCAGCCACTGCTGCTTTCCCTACGTTATCTCTGAAAAGTTTTGTAAATTAGTTTTGAAAACGGACAATCCTACACAGTATGTTTGTTTGTAGATAATCGTTATTTTTTTTGTTTTTGAAGTCTTACTTGTCAGAGAACTATAAATTGCCGCTTTTAGGTCATCGCCCGAAAACTTGTTTGAGGGCGAAGTGAGTTAGAAGCAGCATTTTATAGTTCTCTCATACGTCAAATTTCAATGATTTTGAATTTTGTGTCCAAAAAGGTTTACAAAGATACAGGTGGAAATTACATTTTTGCTGTCGTATCCTTTTTTTCGTATGGACCAAATATTATAATCCCTATACATTTGTTGTTATTGTTGTTGTTGTTGTTGTTGTTGGGTTAGAAGTTAATATTAAGGATGTAAGTGTTGAAAACATTGTAAATGGATGGGGACTAGAACCTGGTACCTAAGATTTTTCAATGGATTTTTTAAAAATTACAAGCACTGTGACAATGTAAAAGCACAACAGCAGGTTGAAAACAAAATGCTTGATTTATGTTGAATCCTGAATTGAAAAAAATACTCATGGCTCAGTTCCGCCCTCTGCAGCAAAGTAGACTTGATTTTGTTTTCTGGTTTCAGATTAAGTATCCACCTTTATCACAGATGCATATATTAAGGCAGAATACAGGACAGACCATTCAATGACTATTCTGTTTTTAACATTTGCTAAAGAAACTAAGCGATACCCTTTCGGGAAATCATTTGTTCTCTGTTGAAGGACAAACACTACATTGATGAAATTAAGGGGGACATTAAAGCCGAAATAGAAGAGTATGCAGTAGTGCCCTATTTAAGGCAACTACCAGTTCAGTTTCAGTTTCATCAAGGAGGCGTCATGGTGTGGACTAGTCCCTATACGCTCCACCACATGTACGCTACACACACACACACACACACACACACACACACACACACACACTCTCTCTCTCTCTCTCTCTCTCTCTCTCTCTCTCTCTCTCTCTCTCCACACACACACCTCACTCACACACAAATGCTTGCACACTCACGTCCGTGGACTCTAAGTAACGCGCTGGCATCACCCCTCCTACCATTGATTGCGCGTTCAGAAATTCTGTTTACTATTACAGAACAACTATTTTCAGATGTTTTATTAATGAAAGTAAGAAGTAAAACGATAGGATTTGCATGAAAAGAAACGCAGACGAAATGAAACTCAGAACGTTTAGAAGTGAAAATTGAAAAGTTAGAGAAGGAAAATATGATGGGCCGTTTTTTTTTTTTTTGTCCGATCATAGTTTTTACAACAACTCCGCTTACGGAGCAAGCTTACCGAAAAACGGTTGGTTAGGTTGGTTGATTAGTGTACCGGTTGGTTAGGTTGGTTTATAGTGTTCACCTGTACACCGCATAAGCCGATTCGGCGCGGGTAGCCAACCAGTCTCAGAAGAAATTCCGGCTAGTTCACCTACCAGTCCAGCCAACTCAGGGACTCAGTTCAGTTGTTGTGACAGCCAGGTATTCTGAGTTAGTTAACAAATTTTGTGTCTAAATCGAAATCGTTTTCCCCCACGGTAAGGCGTTTTAACTTCCGCAGCGCCAGTGACGGTTTTAGTGTTTAAAAAGAAAAGAGAGAAAACGTTCATGGCTTTGCTATGCTTTTCATTTGCTACAGTGTAGGAGTAAATTATCGTTTAACATCCAGTAGAAAATATTTTTTTTAAATAACCTCTTAAGTCACAAGTGCTGGGGGCCAGTTCTTGGAATGAACCCGCAAGGGACTAAATTACAATAAACTAATAAATTCTAAGGATAAGTACCAAGCACCGTTCCAGCAACTTACAGAGCAGCTTGTGTCTTAAGAGGTTATTTTTTTTAATGTTTTCTACTTTTTACAAGAAAACGTAGCTTGTTTTGTTCTTTCATGATTTTCTTTTGCTTCTTACGTGGCACCTTTGGCTTTTTTTTTGAAAACTCAACAAACATACTACGGTATTGCACACCAGCCTTTGTCTGGGATAGCATTCTTCTTAAAACCGAAAAGGCAGAGGAGTCGAGTTACCACTTTCCGCGGACACTGAGGAGAAACAATCAAATTTGAAAATACCGGTATCTGACCAGGAGTTATATGTTAGCGAGTTTCCTCCCCATTGGAGATTGTCTCCCCTTGGAGACTATAAGCTTGCTGAAGGCTCATTTTGAAAAGCAATTTTTGTTCCCCATTCACCCAATTAAGCACATATTGTTAGTTAGGCAGAATTATCTACCACAGCAGATATGAATGTTTATCTCCCCTATTTCTTCAATCTAAGACATAAGAGCAAGCTTTGTTTACAGTTGAATATTCCTTGCAGTCATTGCAAACACCAAGCTGCTCTGTAAGTTCCTGGAATGGTGCTCAGTACTTATCCTTGGAATGTATTAGTTTATTGTAATTTAGTCCCTTGTGGGTTCATTCCAAGAACTGGCCCTCAGTACTTATGTCTTAAGAGGTTATCTTTTTATATTTTCTACTTTTCACAAGAAAGTGTAGCTTGTTTTGTTCTTTCATGATTTTCATTTGCTTCTTAGGTGGCACCTTTGGTTGGTTTGTTGAAAACTCAACAAACATACTACGGTGGGATAGCATTCTTCTTAAAACCGAAAAGGCAGAGGGGTAAATTTACCACTTTCCGCGGTCACTGAGGAGAAACAATCAGGTTTTGAAATACCCGGTATCTGACCAGGAGTTATATGTTAGTGAGTTTCCACCCCATTGGAGATTGTCTCTCTTTGGAGACTATAAGCTTGCTGAAGGCTCATTTTGAGAAGCATTTTTTGTTCCCATTCACCCACTCAAGCACATACTGTTAGGTAGGCAGAATTATCTACCACTGCAGATATGAATGCTTATCTCCCCCTATTTCTTTAATCTAAGACATCAGAGCAAGCTTTGTTTATAATTGAATCGCAACGCGCTCGAAACAAATTTGTAGATCACTTCTTTTAAAACCTTATTTTAACAAATGTTGCTCCCAAGGGGTTGAGCACTCTAACAATCGTTTTGGGTATTTTAATCACATTGATCTATATTATATATATATATTATATATATATATATATATAATATATATATATATATATATATTATATATATATATAAATCAGTATATTTAAAATGCCTAACACAATTTTTTGACAGCGCAACACGCTCGAAACAAATTTGTAGATAGTTTTAAATTCATCTTTTAACTTG
>CM031616.1:75512525-75529115 GCA_018398815.1 Conus ventricosus
ATCGCCTAAAAGTTTGAAACTTCGATTATTATTCTCGACAATAACTAATACAAAATAACGATTATCTACAAACAAACATACTGTGTAGGATTATCCGTTTTCAATACTAATTTACTAAACTTTTCAGATTTCAGTTTTTGTTTAATAGGGTCGTTTGGCCTAGTTCGCTGCTGTGCTTTGCAGGTCAAGTGATCACACAGGGTCGTTTTGGCCTAGTTCGCTGCTGTGCTTTGCAGGTCAAGTGATCACACAGGGTCGTTTTGGCCTAGTTTGCTGCTACACCCTGCAGCCCTTTTGCTGCTAAAAAGTACACGACTCATTCACATTAACAGTTAGAGCAACAGTATATATAAACCCAACACATTGAAAGCTTTCACAATTCTATGGTGTCCAGTGTAAAATGTTGATAAAGTTGTTTTTTATTTAAGTAGAATATTTTTAAAGACCAAACAACAACTGTATCTTACATTACTCTTTAGTCACTAGTTTGTTCAATATTTATATTAAATACTTTAGCATATTAAATATAAAAATATAGATTTTAACAATTAATTCTCTCTCAGAGAACTACGAATAAAAAACTATTAAAGGGAGACAATTACGGGCCCGCTGAGAGCACTAACAGTCGTGTGCCAGCAAAGCCACTAATTGCCGCTCTGGGGATCGCCTTACCTGTCCGACGTTGCCGCGTGTTCTGTTAATTTATGGTTAGACTGGTTATAGACTGTTTGAGGGAACGCAGACACTATTTATTATAGATGACTGTTTGGCAGAAAGAGACATAGTAAAAAAGAAACACTTTGGCAAAACTAGCCTTCAGCGGAGACATGTTGGAATAAGTGTGTGGATTTTATGTCAAAAATATAACTCCGTTTTAAAAGACTTTAGAGAATATATATTCACTGGCACGCGGCGCCGCCCGGCTATGCAATTTTGTGTAATTTGACGCGGGCTGATTTGCGTTGGCTGGGCGCCTACTAGTAAAGTGACAAATGCGGCGCCCCAGCTCTGCAATTTTGTGATAAGCTGATAATGAAGGGCTCACACAAAGGAAAGCATGTAAGGAAAAAGAATGTAACAATGGATTGTGTTTTTATTTTACGTTTCATCAAGTCGCCATAGGTTCTTATTCAAGTCGCTATCAAGTCGTTCTAAGTTCTTAATCAAGTAACCTCTAAGTTCTTAATCAAGTCACCCCAAGTTCTTAATTAAGTTCTTACTTAAGTCACCTCAAGTTCTTAATAAGTTCTTGATTAAGTCACCTCAAGTTCTTAACTCAAGTTGCCTCAAGATTGTAATTAAGTCATCCTCTAAGTACAACCAAGTTCTTATTCAAGTTATCTTATAATTGTCAAAAAAAACAATACAATCTATGTTTTTGTCTTAAATAGTAGATGTCTAATATAGTACACACACGCCTCAAAAAACGCGTCATCACTGAGGATGTTTTGCTCAGCGTCCTCTGCGCAAGATCGGTCAGCATAGATCTTAATGAAGTTCTTACATCCCAAGCAACTGCATTGATTACAATTCTGGTCTATGGAAATGTCTTTTATAGACTCCATGTCTTTATTTATTGACTCCATCATTTTAAACAAATAATAATCTATCATGATCTATTTTTATTAAAAAATTTAAAATTAAGTTCTTAAAATATTATTGCATTTCAAATGGATCAAAATGATTTTTTGTTGTTGGCGGTTCTGGCATACTTTTGTGTTCGGCTTCTGTATTTAGTGGTGGAGATTGTTTGGGCTCTTGTTTTTGTCGCCATTGTTTATATATTTTATAACCGTAATAACCGCCCCCAGCAGCAGCAAGGGCACCAAAAATTACAACAGTTTTAAGTTCAATATTCCATGAAGACTTTGGTGCTGTAGGTCTTGAATCACATGGAGTTTTTATAGCTGGCATTGAATCAACTTGTTCTGGCGTTGGCGGTGTTATGTTTTCATGATGAGTTATATTCTGTGATTGTAACATTAATTTTTTTGTTTGTTCCACTCTGCTAATCTTTTTCCTGCTGCAACGCGCCCAGGCTTTTTACTGGTTACATTCTCCACCGGATTCAATGTTTTCTGATTCTGCTGATTTTCTGGCTCGGTCATTTTGAAGGGTAACAAAATCTATATGATTAAAAGTAATTAAATGTTCCAAATCTGTAATATAGATCACATCCTAGAGACTCTAATGACTTAGTTAAAACTGGATCCTGCGTTAAATCATACATAAAGTCTTGTTCAGAATCAATGGGAGCAAATCTACTGACTAGTTTAGTGTACAAACTAAGAACCGTTTGCCCAACACTTTTTACCATTCTCGATCCTAGTTGCGCTTCATACCTGTTATGATACTTTACAATGTCTTGTGGCGACAACTGTTGAATCTGTTCTATGCTGAATTCATTTCCGAGGAACTGTTTTGTTTTCCCACATGCTCCCAAAGAATACAGCCTCTCCTTTTTGGGCATAATAGCTTGGTCATCAACTTCTTCATTTGTAAGTCCAAGGCGGTTTAGGCCGCTCTGTAGCTCTAGCAATCATCGGTGTTCATGTTTTTTATTAATTATAATTATTTTATTTTTTAAAATGAGCACCGAAAAAACTGTCGCCAACCTTGTATACCATTCTGCTGTTATTGGAGGCCTAAGTGTAGGATACACGATGCTTGGTAAAAGCCTTTTAAAAAATAAAACCGGCAGATCTTGGCAAACTAGACTTTGAAGACTCAGCAAAACTGATTGCTGTTATTACAGCTTCGTTTGCTACGAAAGATTTTCTAGTTAAGCAAGGAATAATTCCTGATAGTATTAAATATGTAAAAAAAATACATTTATAAAAAATGGCTTCACTCGTAATGATGATAGGTGGCGCTGTGGTTAATGCGCTTGCTTTTAGCGGAAGTAATTACGCATTTAGTAAACTGCGGGATGACGGCGAGAGAAAAAGACATAACAAAGCTGTGGAGAAACTAGCCGCAGCACAAGATCGCTATGAAAAGCAGAGAATTGAGCAGTTAGATTTTATTAATAACAAACTGAAAAAACAGGGGCATGCAGCTTACACATTTAAAGATGTTGATCAAGCGATAAAAGAATATTATCTTGTAACAGGCAAGCCAATCGAGACATTGCCCCCGCCAAAATTCAGTGACTTTTATCATCCATCAGAAAAACAAAAGATGCAAGAAATCGCGTTTATTGCCGTTGGTATGACCGTTGTGTATTTTGTTGCGCATAATATTGGCTGAATAAAAATGAACAAAATCTATTATTCGCCTAAAGGATATTGGAAGGGAATAACGGCAATTAAAAAGCTAAGCCAAGCAGCGGGAGTTAGCGAACAAACAGCAAAAGAATGGTTATCTAAACAAGCGATTTGGCAAATTTATTTACCTGCACCTAGACGAATACAGAGGCCACACTTTGTGAATACAATACCGAACGACACCCATCAAATGGACCTTCTATATTACCCCATGATACGATTAGACGAAAAAGATTTAAGTACGCACTTACAGTCATTGACATAGCTTCAAGATACAAAGATGGGGAAAACCATTAACACAAAAGAGTGCTTCTGCTGTTGCTGTTGCTATACAACTAATATATCAACGAGGCCCGTTAACTTATCCTCGCATGATTCAATTTGATGATGGAAAAGAATTTAAAGGCCGAGTGAATCAATTATTGTTAAAACATAGAGTTACCATTAAAAGAGGCATTCCAGGAGTTCACAGATCACAGGCTTTAGTTGAAAACTTTAACAAACAGTTAGCTGAAAGACTTTTCTCCTACCAGTATCACAGAGAGCTTATTGACAATTCTCGCAACACAGAATGGGTTAGAAGACTGCCTCAGTTTTGCGCGCAATGAATAATGAAGAATTTAAAGGGCTAAAACCAGTACAAGCAATCAAAAAACAAATAATAAATGTTGCTGAAGGAGAGTCTTCATCCAGCAAACTATTACCGTTTGGTTTAAAAGTAAGGTAACCTTTATTTACCGGGGGAAGCAGAAGGGGACACTCGCATCAAGGCAACGGATCCAGTTTGGAGTGTTGATCCGTATGAAATAAAAAGAATTGTAAAAATGAATCCGCCCGTGTATTATTTACGAGAAACTGACACAACAAAACAACCAGCTCCTCAAAGATCTTTTGTGAAGGAAGAACTGCAGATAATCCCACCAGACACAGTTCCGGTTGCTTAATTAATTTACATAAATATATTTGAGTTTAAAATGGAGAAGGAAGCACAGAATGAAACAAGAATGATAAAGGAAAAGACCTCCGAATTGATACGGGAATTATTTGATTTGAGTTCTGCTATTAGTGCAACATTTGCGAGGATTCATCAGCACATGGCAATTTCATCAAGATCACCCACAACCCAAAATCCCAAATTATCAAACATGGGGGAAAGAATATCTTGAAATAATAAAAAAAAGTCCGGGCACATCAAGCAAACGTGAGAAAAAATTTGTCTGAATTGGAGGATGATATGATTGATCTTATAGATAAAGTTAGGAAGAATGTATATAATTATGCCGTTCTCCAATGCCCGATTGCATATGAAAACTCTGGATTAACAAATACTCGTTTTGTGTTTGTTCTATCTAATGACTTCTTTGTTACAACCGTTGTGTTGATCTTATGTAGATTAGATCGCAGTTTTACGTTGACATGATGAAAAGTCTTATTGTCAAACAATGCTTCTTTATAGTTGTCATGCGATATGTTTGACTGCACAACACTGCGAGATATTCCTTTTGCTTTTTTGATAGTTTTCTCCTGGCTCGAAATACTGTACATTTTTGACCTTAACCCAACAAACTCCTTGATCACCTTTCCAGATAATTCATCCTTCATCTTTCCTAAAACCTTCTTGTTAACGGTTGAATGCAAAGGCGAATCTTTAGGATAATCAGATGTGTCGTACCATCCCGCATGCCCTTTAGCTACTTCTAATTCCATGTCTTTATAGATGTCTTCAGTAGGGATATCTATAACAAAACTGTCTGTATCTGTGTAAAGCACTTTGGACTCTGGATACGAGGGCTTAAAGTAGTCGTAAAGAAATTCTAACATCAAAAGCTTTGATAATTCTAAAACAGTAAACCAATAAATACAGGCTTGTCTAATTTGACTTTCTTTTTTTTCATCATTATGCCAAAAAGCTGATCATGAAATCTTCTAAAGTCCTGATAATTTGGTTTTGAAGTCAGCTTAATTGCTTCATTCTCTCTGGTGACCAATCTAACATCTTTGCGCTTGTGCGGATTCTCCATAGTCTTTCCAAAACAGCTGTTGTTCATTAGCTTGAAAAAGTCTTTTTCTGAAGCATCTGTGGATTTAGTTCTGAGATCAGTGTTCTTCATTATGTATGGTTTCATGAACTGTTCTTGATCAAAAGCAATTATACGATGAACAGCTGTCAACTTTAAACCGTGTCTTAAATAAAATTGCAGAAGTCTGTAATGACAGACATAATTTTTTTTGCCCAGAAGATTAGGCACAAGTTTAGGCGGTTCTGTTTTTGCCATCTTTAGGCTTTCTGCTGCCAATGGATAGTCATTATGCAGGTCATGGAGTTATGAGGATATTCTAAGTCAACTTCTAGAATGTATCCACGCTGTTGACCCGGCGTCAAACTGCTCAACCACTTTAATGCTTTTTGAATATTATTCGTATTATCTGTGTACATTTTAAAGTTGCGTATGGAAGTGATTGCGCCATAGCCATCCATACAGATTGTTTGCATCTAAATACATGAGATAGTTAGACCTTTTACTGGGATCATAATCGTCCAGGTATTTGTTGTTTGCTTTACAGTAATGATGCGACGCCATACTAATTCCTCACGCAATCCGTTTTCAATTCATCTGAATCATTGGTAGGTCAGACAATAAATCAATCTGTACTCCAGTATATTTTAAGAAAGCGTCCCAACTCATCCCAGGCGCAGAAATGTAATGCACGGGATCCAGGCTATAATGTTTCATGCAGGTCTTCCTATAATTTTCAAAGACGTCCGCCAACAAACATACATCTGCCATCAAGTATGAATCATGATAGTCTCCCATTGTTTTACACTCTAACTTCTGCCACGCATCTTGGGCATACTGGTAATCGGAGTCACTGATGTCCTTTCCTCTAAGACTAGAAAAGAACGCGCCTTTAGGCGGAAGTGTGTCTTCGTCAAACCTTTCCCAACTGTTCATGTATTCATAAGGGTAAACGCCCTTCTAACGAGGTTGGGTCAAAATATTCTTCGTTATTGGGCAGGACTTTAAGGACATAGCTAGTGACTCTAATGATCCCATCATGTGCTGCATAGAGTCATAAAAAGACATGTTATTTAAAGTGAAACACATGTACTTTTCTGATGACTGTGCAATGCATGACACCCTAAAGGCGTCGGTTACTGCTTGCATTATAAGGTGAGAGTCGTAACCCCGCAAGTTATGAAAGAATACAGGCAGCTTCCATGTCTTTTGTTCAAACTTTAGTTGAAGATTGCATTTACTGTGCGCTGCTCCTCTGAACTTTCCGCTGATGTGATCATGGTCTCTTACTTTCGGATTCGCTGCGTCTAAGGAGAGGCCGGCGGCAATAAAGGCCGCCCCACAAATCCAACAGTGAGTGGCTGAGTCATACTGTTGTTGGTCTTCGGGCGTCATTATGATTTCAGATAAATTCAGTTTATTAGAACAGTTATTACGCACTTGCTGCATGCGTTTTAAGAAGTATTTTGCAGGATCAGGCCCTCTATATAATTCTGGCGTTGAATGAGCGCCATCCGACCTGACAACAATGAAAGCAAATGAACAAATCTGGTGATTACTCTTTTTGTCTGTTTTTGGAAGTTTCTGTGGGGTTGGTCCTTCATAAGGAACAATAAGCGACTCGAAGTCTGCGTAAACAACATATGGAGAATTTTGCATCCATTTCCAGTTCTTAAAACTAACTTTACTGCCTTCTGGAGGCGTAATTAGTTCTGTATTACAGTCAACTGGGCCGATACAATGTTTCTTATGTTCGCTTGCGGCTTGAACAGATGGTATTCTTGTTAAACATTTTCTGCAGAATTCTTGTTTATGGTAATGCTTTGAAGTATGCCGCAATAATCTACTCATTGTGCGTATCATGTGTAATGTGGTAGCCCCGCTGGTGAAAACATCAGTAGTAAGTCCACATGATTTTTGTCTGGCTCGCCAATCGTTGGACTGTTCTTGGACACTCTGATGGGCTGTAGATTTGTTTCCTCATCCATGTGTAGATATTAACAGTTATTGGTTTGTTTTGTTCTTCAAACTGATCAATTTGATCTACACTGACGGGAAAGGATATTCCATTGAAGTTAAGATCATTGATGTAAGGCTGATAGTTAGACACTCTCTCTGCGTTTTTGCGGGCGTAGTGCAGCCTCGCGAGAACACACCACATGAAACATTTGTTGTCTGTATTCTTTATGTTTAAAAACTGCTCTTTTCGCTACCAATGCTGGGGGCAGCAGAATGTAAGACTTGCCTACAATCGGCGCATACTTAGCCTGTTTTAATCTGATCTCTAAGACTTCGCCCTCTGACAACCAGAGCCTCTCATTTTGGCTTCTTCAGCGGCCAACATCAAACTGTGTAAGCAGTTCGTCTGCCCAACCAGGTGTTAAGTCATTATGAGAAAGAATAGTCTGCTGTTTAGTTGAGACCCAGACTTCTAGATTTTCTTCATTTATTGTTATATAGTCGATTTAAAACAGCTAACATTACTTTAACTGGCGGGTCTATGTTAGTTTACCTGGAACTTGAGAAATTGCATGACCAACACTTGCCCGTACGTTTGCTGGATCAATGACTTCTAAATTAATATCATTCAGTGCTCTTGATAAAATCTTCTTGCATTGCTTCAAACAATTCGTCTGGACCTTCATATATCTTATCCATGCTGAGTTTCTTTTCTAACTCAAAATTATTTATTTAAATCAAAAAAATAATTAATCAATATCAATGGTCTTTTTATGCTTAGACTCACAAACTAAAGTATAAACACCCTTTGGCGTTGTTAATGTGAGCTGTTTAGAACAGAGTTTAATGTTTCGTTTACTTTTTTTAAACATTCCTTTTTTATCTGCTCAGTGTCTGGCTGTTGAGAAAAACTTGTCCTTGCCTTTCTTTGAAGATCAAACTTTTGTCCTTTATAGTCATCAAAATCGGCCTGTAAACGACTAAATTCTTCATCCGTGATGTTTGAGTCAGCTAATGCTTTATTTATAATCAGCTTAAAGGAACTAAGTTTAGCTGTTATTAGTTGAACCATGGCTGTGTGCTTTTGGAGTTTAGTTTTTATTTTTTTGCTAGCAGCACCTACAGCTAATGAGCACAGGCCGAGAGCTAAAGACAAACCACCTAGAGGTAAAGCTGCGGGTGCGCCTATGCCCGTTGCTAAGAGGCCTACACTCGTTCCTGCTGATAGAGCACTAATAGTTGATGCTCCAGTATTTAACATAAGTAACGGCATTAAAGGCGGCAGAATACCTTCGTTTGGCTTTGCTGTATTTTGAAAGGTCTTGCTCTAGTACTTGCTGCATTTGCGTAATGTTGGTTAATCTGAAGGTTTTTATGTCAGGGCTTTCTACTATCCTTCTTTTGGCAACTCTGGCGCTGTAGGCACATTTGGATAAACCTGAACAGACATGCTTTTTATAAAATAAAAAAATAATTTAGTATATCGCATCTTTTAATCTGTTATCTTTAATATTTAGCTGCGCATCATATAATAAAAACAAATGTACATTAAGCGGTTTAGCAGCCTCTTTTTTCTTTATCAATTTGAATGTTTATTATGTCTCTAACATCTCTCCCGCTTCCATATAACTGATTATCCTCGTTGACCTTAGGTCAATCCATTAAACCGTATTTCGTTGTTAAATATGATCAAGCCTAACGCTGTGAAGATGTAGATCTTTAGACACAAGGTCAACTTTTGGATTTCTACACCTCCCGCCTCCAAACAGTTTTCTTATTTCATCAAAATGATGATAAGGTTTAAGCCCGCTAGCGTAGATTTGGTTAGGACTGCCCTCAATTGTACATTGCACTTTCGTTATTTTAGGATTAACAAATTTTCAGTTTGTCTTTTGAATGGTTCTTCATCTTCACAAGCATAAAATACCTTTAAGCGATCTTGCTGTGGTGCTAAAACTAAAATTCCATATAGTGTCTGCCCTGCTTTTAGGATATGTTGAATGATGATGCACTCTTTCGTATATATTGCTAATTTTGACTGATATTGTTGCTCAATCAGCCTTGCTAAGTTATCGTTGCTAACAACGTCAAACTCTAACGAGATGTCAGAAATGCTGTACTTTGCTTCGGTGTCTGTAGATAGAATAACATGTCTGTAGTCATTAAAAGTTAGTTCATATGACAATCTGTCTTTTAACGCTCCTTGAAAGTATGGGTCATGCGCTTTTAACAACTCAAAATCTAAGGGTATAAAAAAGCGATTTCCATACGCATAACTTACTGCTTCAGGCTTTTTACCGTCTTTAGCATCTGCGGCGCGCTATTCTGTGTTTTAGTGCTTCATTATTTTCGATTCCTTGAAATGCAAGATCATCCCTTTCATTCTCGGTTAGCCATAAATCAGAATAGGTTAAAAATATGTCTGCATTGTGTAAAGAAAATACTTCTTGCCCTCAAGTTTTATAGAAATTTTCTTAACGATTGCCCGTCCCAGATTCTGAACAACTGTTCTGTTTGGGTCTGTTGTTGAAGCAAGTTCTATTTTGAAAGTAAGTCGCGCAGAGCCTGGCACAATCATTTCATTCGCACCTAGGTCTGGAAATTTGACAGTAAGAATTTGATCCGCATCAATAGTAGACGGATTATTTGGAACAATAATATTCTGCTTATTTCCCTTCACGGCATGGGGTTTTTTCAGTTTTCTATGCGGGTTAAGAATCGAGCCATATGCTTGTGACATTTTTTATAAAACAAAATAAAAAGTTAATTATTTAAAAACATGGCAGGCATTGAAGATGAAGATTATGATTTTTTTGATTTTGGAGACGACATGAGTGAAATGACTCCTTTGGTACAACATCGCTCGGGGCTCTCTTTGCGGCTCGTGAATTAACAGAAAGTAAGGTTAGATCATGGTACCAAAGTTTAGGTCTTGACCCTCCCGAATTTATAGCCCTGATGATTTTGTAAAAGATGATGATGGCCATTTGTATTTTAAAGACAATCGAGGGAAAACGTTTTCAGCTTACAGATAAACGAGACCATCAAAGTTTGTAGGCATGAATACATTAGACAAAGATTTTAGGGCAGAAGATCGAAATCGCCTTGGCATTGTTAAACCAAAATTAAATAGGGATGCAGTTGCTAAACTTCAAAACACACTACAGGAAACTCCCAACAGATAGCCAAATGCAAAACATGGAACTTAAAGATTTAAGTCAAACAGCAGACAAAACAATAGATGCAGAAACCATTTTTTCAGAGAAACAGCATTAAAAACAATTAATGATTCCCATTGCCTATGCGAGAAATAGCGGCCTTGATCATGCTTTGAGAAGCATCAGAGGCGAATTAACAAAAAAATTTAGCAAAAATAGGTGAAATAGATGAGCATATAAAAAGAGAAAAAAAAAAACTCGTTGAGGCTGATGACGCCAACTTAGGGCCTGGTGTTAAAGAAAGAATAACCCAAAGACTAAAAGATCTTGAACAAGAAAGATCAGCAAGACTAGAAGCGTTGTCTACTAACCGAGATACATACGAACTCAAGTGAACAGAATAAGAGAAACTATCCAAAGAATTTTATATGAAGACACGACACTAGCAGAACGAATCCGAACATTTTTAGAGAGCAAGGTGTCACATTAGCAAGCGTTATAACATTAACAGCCTTAGGTTTTGCAATAAGTACACTGGTGATGGCTATTACAGGCGGCGGTGGTCAAATCCCAGTGCCTCCACCACCATCGCCTCCATCGCCGCCTGATAAATCATGGGTAAAAAAACAGCTTGATCATCTTGCGGGTTTATTAAAAAATTAGCCGGTTAAGCTATAGACTCTTTGCCAGGTATATTTTGGGAGTATCGTTAGCTGGCTTTTTGTCTACTGCAAGCAAAGTAGTTGGCTTTATGGCTGAGCACTTATGGACATTAGTTTCTCTTAATAGTTGGGTTACTATTTAGTAAGATAAAGACCAAGTAATCCTAGGCCAGTTAATCCAATAACAAGTGCTGTCTTTTCATATTCATGGTCATTACTTTTTTTGCGGTCTTCAACAGTCTTCGGGCTTTGGACCTCGGGGATTGGATGACTTAATCTTGGGTGTTTTTTTATTGTTTGTAATATTACTGGATCAGAATTTGTGTCGTTTTTTCCGACCTTCTGTTCATTGCCTGCCACAAGGATTTCATTGTTGTAGTTTATTATTGTTCCTACCTGGAGTCTGAGGTCAGAAGGTAGCATATATAAACCAGTGCCAACAGCAAAGTCTACTTTCGATCTTGCGTATTGTAAAACATGTTGGTACCTTTTAATACTTGAAGGCAAATCAACTGTAGAATTAATGGCGTCCTCTAAATTTGCTAAGTATTGTTTTTGTGCATCAAAACCAGTAGAAGGATCAGTTATGCTCGATCTCGCTTCTGCTTGCGAACCTAGCAAACACCAAACATAAGTACGAATAGAGTCGTTTATTCGTTCTATTCCCGCTCTAGTTAGGCCCTTAGAAGTGTCTAAAATAAATGTTGTCCATGCTGTTTTATGCTCTTGCTCTATGGACCCGAGGTGAACACCTGTGCCTGAAGAGAAAGATGTATAAGGAGGATCCCAGTCATAGTTATACTTTCTGTGCACGCCCCAAAAATAAGGGTGCCTAAGCCATGATTAAGATCCGACTTTTGTCTAAAGTCTGTCTTAACATTAATATTAAATTCGTTACAAATCCTTTCAAAAGCCTTCATGTCTATTCTGTTGCTGAATGGATTAAACGTTTTGTCATTTGGCAATGGTGCTTGCAGTTCAGTCAAAATACGTCTGAAGGTGTAATAGAAATGAAATCTATACACTGCCCTCACCAAAGGATCAGGATGATTAAGTGATCAGCATACGACACTCCACACCCAGTTGTTGCACAAAACACAGCAAAGTTTAACTGGTTCTGATAAAACTGCATCGGATGACTGAACCACACTTTCGCGATGTAGTCTTTTTTAATAGGAGGGTTAAGATATCTGTTTAATGGAGTACTCACCTTTTTATGAAAAGTGTCAGTCTGGGTCACAGAAATGAGAAGGGTGTCAGTTGTTATATTTTTAAGATTGTAGTGCGGCCCAACAGATATTTTGCATCAGTTATATTTAAATGCGCTCATTTTTATTTCGTTTAAAAAATGTTTGTAACATAACAACTCAAGACCGTCCTTCGTTTTTAGAACATGCTATTGATAACAATTGCGAAGCAGAATGGTCGCACTTCATGAAATTTTGTACAAGTTGTATGGTTTAATATAAGTGAATCCAAGGAGAATATAAGATTAAAAAAGTTAACAAAACAGGGGCCATAGTTAGCCAGTTAACAATACCTGATGGTTATTACGGGTTTTGCTCACTAAAAGAAGCAATGAGTAACTTTGACATTGCTCTCAAACTTAACAATGCGAATCTAAAACAATGTTAACATTCAAGCCTGAAAAAGAAGAAGTAGGTTACTATTTTGATAAAGAGCTAGCTAAAATGTTAGGCTTTACAACTAACAATCAGGACTTTCATAGTTTTAGAGTTACGTCAAACAAAACTACTTATGAGGGGGAAAATCCGCTCGATCTTGCATTACATTCATTACTCTATGTTCATTTGGATGAGCTGAGCACTGATGAAAACTTATATGATGGAAGGCCCTCAACTGTTTTTTAAGAGCTCTTCCGTCTGGGAAAGCTGCATATTGCGATTATGAAATTATACAATTCCCTAATTTACAGTTTAAAAGATTAGTTTGTGGAGGGTTGGATCATTTAATGTAAAAATCACAGACAAAACAGGGAAAGTCGTAAAATGTGATAACCTGCACATTGTTTTGGAAATAAAATAATAAGTTGTACTAAAAATAATGTCACGAGGACCAGAAGAACCGGGAGTTACATTAGCACCTGTAAGGTGTATAACCTTAGAATTAAAAGACCTTGCAGACGTTGCGGACTTTGAACAGAACGGTGAGATAGGCGCTTTGTATGGTTTTGAGTACACTAAAGATGGTGATTATAAACGCAAAGAGGTTAGCGACAACAAAAAGTTTCCTAAACTAGAACAACTACGCAATGTAGAAGCAAATAATGCTGGCCAGTATGAATATAAAATAGTTCAAAAACCTGACAGCAAATGGCATTTAGAACCATATTTAGAATGGGACATAAAATTTGAATTCATAAGCCCATTTACATTTTTTAGCCGTCAAAAAAGTTTCAGAAAAGCATTCAACTCTGGCCCTTTACATGTAAGTCTTATGCCGGACGACAATAGTCGGAAAGAGATTGAAATATCACCGTATGGGAAAAAACAGTACATCCTCCACAGAAGAGAACAGTTTTAAAGAAAGCTTCTACAAAATTACAGTTCTTTCCAAGCAGAAAATTAGGAGACACGTTCACAATGATATTTGAAATTTCTGTCTTTAAAGATGTGGAGAGGGATGGGGTTGTGGGCGTTAGTGACATACTTATAAAAGGAATTAATATTAGCTGGCAAAACTTAGACGTTAAACATCTTAAAGTTACCATCGTCGTTCTTCACAATGGTGAGGATATTAAGGTCATAACAACAAGCAAACAAAATCGATGTTGACTTAAATAGAAACAATCTTACAGAACTGAATTGGATTAATGTTACACATTTAGGCCTCATAGGATTTTATTATACTGAACAGGTTCTAACAGAGAGTATGATAAACATAATAACTGAATTAGATTAAATTCTGTTATAAAACTATGGAGCAGTTAAACTTTATGACAAAAACCCCTCATTGTTCATTAATTTGTGGACAAACTGGTTGTGGGAAAACAATATTTGTCCTCAACCTATTACAAACAGTTTATCGTTATAATTTTGATTATATTGTGATTTTCTGTCCAACACTTAAAAGGAACAAAGCATATCATAATAGAAGGTTTATATGGACAGACGATGACGTATATTTAGTTGATCCTAGCACTAAACTGAGTGGGTGTTTAGAATACTTTTATAAAGTGTTTGAGGGAACGCAGACACTCTTTATTATAGATGACTGTTCAGCAGAAAAAGATATAGTTAAAAAGAGAAACACTTTGTCAAAACTGGCTTTCAGCGGAAGACATGATGGGATAAGTGTGTGGATTTTATGTCAAAAATATAACTCCGTTTTAAAAGACTTTAGAGAACAGTTAAAGGCTGTAGTGTTATTTCACATGAAGGACAGAGACTCATTTGATGAATGTTTGCGC
This sequence comes from Conus ventricosus, assembly GCA_018398815.1. Classification (NCBI taxonomy): domain Eukaryota; kingdom Metazoa; phylum Mollusca; class Gastropoda; order Neogastropoda; family Conidae; genus Conus; species Conus ventricosus. The sequence goes on from CM031616.1 coordinate 75,527,019, forward strand.
GAAAATGATGTTATTGAAAACGATCAGGAAAAACGCAGGATTAAACAAAAACTAAAATCTGAAAAGTTTTGTAAATTAGTTTTGAAAACGGACAATCCTACACAGTATGTTTGTTTGTAAAAAATCATTATTTTTTTGGTTATTGAAGTCTTACTTATTAGAGAACTAATAAATGCCGCTTCTAAGGTCACTTCGCCCGAAAACTTGTTTGAGGGCGAAGTGAGTTAGAAGCGGCATTTATTAGTTCTCTCAAGCTACACACAAAAAGTTAAGGATCACTTTCACAAACATTCATAACTGTCAAAATAAGAAAGTCAATGCGTTGAAGTTGGCCAACATTTAATTCCATTCTTTAGTTATAACGATACACAACTGCCTTCAATCTCCAGCAATCGTTTGGTGTGTACATTTGATTAAAGTGGGTATGTATCCAAATTTGATTTCCCAAAGTCATTGAAATCACAAGACAGGGCATACTGATGCTCCCAAAAGCTCAGTAATGCGTGTAACCACCATGGCTGTTCTGGCACTCGACGCAGCGAGTCCTCATCGAGTTGACCAGGTTGGTGAAGATCCTCTGTGGAAGCGCCTGCCACTCAGCCTGCAGCATCTGGTAGAGGTGTTGGGCATCCCTGGGAGGGGGGTGGCTCCTCACTTTGCGATCCAGCTCATCCCAGAGGTTCTCAATCGGGTTGAGATCGGGACTGCATGCTGGCCACTCCATTCTGTTGACTCCAGACTGCTGCAGGAAGTCGTTGACTACCCTTGCCCTGTGGGGGCGAGCATTGTCATCCTGGTAGACAGCTCTCGGTCCCATCTGCTGCAGTGTAGGCACAGCCAGCGGTCGAAGGATCTCATCCCGGTATCGGATGCCAGTCAGGTTACCCTGTACATGATACAAGGGTGTTCTGTGGTGAAGGCTGAAGGCCCCCCAGACCATTACAGAACCTCCCTCCACCAAAGGCCACCTTTTCTTGGACAGTGGCGTCAATAAAGCGTTGCCCTGGGCGCCTCCAGACCCTCAGTCGGCCGTCGTTGTGGTGAAGGGTGAAGCGTGATTCATCACTGAACAGGACCTGGGACCATTGCTGACGTGTCCACCTCACGTGACGTGCGCAGAAGGCGCGGCGTGCTGCCCTATGGGCTGGAGTTAAGCGTGGCCGTACTGCTGGGCGACGAGAACGGAGATTAAACCCATGTAGGCGGTTCCGTATGGTCTGCTGGCTGACGTTGATGTTAGTAGCCACCCTGAACTGCCTTTGAATGATGCTGAAGGGCTGTTCTTGTCTGCAGGGCTTGTCGTTTAATTTGACGATCGTCACGTGGGTTTGTCTTCTTCGGTCGACCAGATCTGCGTCTTTCATGGACAATCCCAGTGGCTGTGAAGCATTAAATCAGTCGGACAATGACCGAGATGGACACATGAAGTCGCCTGGCCACTTCTCGCTTGGGAACACCATCTTGGAACCATGCAACAGCTCGTCCCCTATCCAACACGCTTAATTTTCGTCGTGGAGGCATTGTCAGATCAGGCCTACTACTGGTGGAATGTCTTCTTATAAAGCCAAGCGAGCGACAGCATCTCACACATAAACAGCAGTGCTTGCACGTGCATAATGGTTTTTCCATCTGGCAAGTGCAATGTGTTCAGGCAGAACGGTCCAAAACAAGGTCATTTTTCGCAAGTTTCTGCTTTTCTGTTTGCGGCCCAGCTCAGTAGTAGAGAATCCCGTGCAATTTTCGCACTAACACAACATCGCCCACTTACAGCTGAACAAGAATTCATGACAATTTGGCTGGACTAAGAAATAAATAACAGTAGCTAACTGAGTTTATTACGCACCTGTTTTCACATACCGATCCTTAACTTTTTGTGTGTAGTATATGGGGTTAGATTTTCAGTTTATGAAACCCTCCGTATACTCCTAGCAGTAAATCAAATGGATGTCTCATTGTCTGATTCAGATCAGGAAAGGATGAAGGCGGATGAAGAAGACAGATAGAGCTGCATTCCATCATGTCCTGTTTTAAACATAGTGCTCAACTCTCACAGCTCACTGCTCTTGCAAATCAATATCTTAGAAGGGAACTTTAACC
>CM031616.1:75529215-75539252 GCA_018398815.1 Conus ventricosus
ATTTGTTATTTTTATATATATAATATATATATAAAATATATATATATAATAAATATATATATTTTTTGATCAATGTGATTAAAATACCCAAACGATTGTTAGAGTGCTCAACCCCTTGGGGAGCAACATTTGTTAAAATAAGGTTTTAAAGAAGTGATCTACAAATTTGTTTCGAGCGCGTTGCGATTCAATTATAAACAAAGCTTGCTCTGATGTCTTAGATTAAAGAAATAGGGGGAGATAAGCATTCATATCTGCAGTGGTAGATAATTCTGCCTACCTAACAGTATGTGCTTGAGTGGGTGAATGGGGAACAAAAATGCTTCTCAAAATGAGCCTTCAGCAAGCTTATAGTCTCCAAAGAGGAGACAATCTCCAATGGGGTGGAAACTCACTAACATATAACTCCTGGTCAGATACCGTATTTCAAAACCTGATTGTTTCTCCTCAGTGACCGCGGAAAGTGGTAAATTTACCCCTCTGCCTTTTCGGTTTTAAGAAGAATGCTATCCCACCGTAGTATGTTTGTTGAGTTTTCAACAAACCAACCAAAGGTGCCACCTAAGAAGCAAATGAAAATCATGAAAGAACAAAACAAGCTACACTTTCTTGTGAAAAGTAGAAAATATAAAAAGATAACCTCTTAAGACATAAGTACTGAGGGCCAGTTCTTGGAATGAACCCACAAGGGACTAAATTACAATAAACTAATACATTCCAAGGATAAGTACTGAGCACCATTCCAGGAACTTACAGAGCAGCTTGGTGTTGCAATGACTGCAAGGAATATTCAACTGTAAACAAAGCTTGCTCTTATGTCTTAGATTGAAGAAATAGGGGAGATAAACATTCATATCTGCTGTGGTAGATAATTCTGCCTAACTAACAATATGTGCTTAATTGGGTGAATGGGGAACAAAAATTGCTTTTCAAAATGAGCCTTCAGCAAGCTTATAGTCTCCAAGGGGAGACAATCTCCAATGGGAGGAAACTCGCTAACATATAACTCCTGGTCAGATACCGGTATTTTCAAATTTGATTGTTTCTCCTCAGTGTCCGCGGAAAGTGGTAACTCGACTCCTCTGCCTTTTCGGTTTTAAGAAGAATGCTATCCCAGACAAAGGCTGGTGTGCAATACCGTAGTATGTTTGTTGAGTTTTCAAAAAAAAAAGCCAAAGGTGCCACGTAAGAAGCAAAAGAAAATCATGAAAGAACAAAACAAGCTACGTTTTCTTGTAAAAAGTAGAAAACATTAAAAAAAATAACCTCTTAAGACACAAGCTGCTCTGTAAGTTGCTGGAACGGTGCTTGGTACTTATCCTTAGAATTTATTAGTTTATTGTAATTTAGTCCCTTGCGGGTTCATTCCAAGAACTGGCCCCCAGCACTTGTGACTTAAGAGGTTATTTAAAAAAAAAATATTTTCTACTGGATGTTAAACGATAATTTACTCCTACACTGTAGCAAATGAAAAGCATAGCAAAGCCATGAACGTTTTCTCTCTTTTCTTTTTAAACACTAAAACCGTCACTGGCGCTGCGGAAGTTAAAACGCCTTACCGTGGGGGAAAACGATTTCGATTTAGACACAAAATTTGTTAACTAACTCAGAATACCTGGCTGTCACAACAACTGAACTGAGTCCCTGAGTTGGCTGGACTGGGTAGGTGAACTAGCCGGAATTTCTTCTGAGACTGGTTGGCTACCCGCGCCGAATCGGCTTATGCGGTGTACAGGTGAACACTAATCAACCAACCTAACCAACCGTACACTAATCAACCAACCTAACCAACCGGTTTTTCGGTAAGCTTGCTCCGGTAAGCGGAGTTGTTGTAAAAACTATGATCGGACAAAAAAAAAAAAAACGGCCCATCATATTTTCCTTCTCTAACTTTTCAATTTTCACTTCTAAACGCTTCTGAGTTTCATTTCGTCTGCGTTTCTTTTCAGTGCAAATCCTATCGTTTTACTTCTTACTTTCATTAATAAAACATCTGAAAATAGTTGTTCTGTAATAGTAAACAGAATTTCTGAACGCGCAATCAATGGTAGGAGGGGTGATGCCAGCGCGTTACTTAGAGTCCACGGACGTGAGTGTGCAAGCATTGGTGTGTGAGTGATGTGTGTGTGTGTGAGAGAGAGAGAGAGAGAGAGAGAGAGAGAGAGAGAGAGAGAGAGAGTGTGTGTGTGTGTGTGTGTGTGTGTGTGTGTGTGTGTGTGTAGCGTACATGTGGTGGAGCGTATAGGGACTAGTCCACACGCAGTGACGCCTCCTTGATGAAACTGAAACTGAAACTGGTAGTTGCCTTAAATAGGGCACTACTGCATACTCTTCTATTTCGGCTTTAATGTCCCCCTTAATTTCATCAATGTAGTGTTTGTCCTTCAACAGAGAACAAATGATTTCCAGAAAGGGTATCGCTTAGTTTCTTTAGCAAATGTTAAAAACAGAATAGTCATTGAATGGTCTGTCCTGTATTCTGCCTTAATATATGCATCTGTGATAAAGGTGGATACTTAATCTGAAACCAGAAAACAAAATCAAGTCTACTTTGCTGCAGAGGGGCGGAACTGAGCCATGAGTATTTTTTTCAATTCAGGATTCAACATAAATCAAGCATTTTGTTTTCAACCTGCTGTTGTGCTTTTACATTGTCACAGTGCTTGTAATTTTTAAAAAAATCCATTGAAAAATCTTAGGTACCAGGTTCTAGTCCCATCCATTTACAATGTTTCAACACTTACATCCTTAATATTAACTTCTAACCAACAACAACAACAACAACAACAATAACAACAAATGTATAGGGATTATAATGATTTGGTCCATACGAAAAAAGGATACGACAGCAAAAATGTAATTTCCACCTGTATCTTTGTAAACCTTTTTGACACAAAATTCAAAATCATTGAAATTTGACGTATGAGAGAACTATAAAATGCTGCTTCTAACTCACTTCGCCCTCAAACAAGTTTTCGGGCGAAGTGACCTAAAAGCGGCAATTTATAGTTCTCTGACAAGTAAGACTTCAAAAACAAAAAAAATAACGATTATCTACAAACAAACATACTGTGTAGGATTGTCCGTTTTCAAAACTAATTTACAAAACTTTTCAGAGAGTAACGTAGGGAAAGCAGCAGTGGCTGAACATACCCCATAGTGTAACGTAGGGGAAAAGCAGCAGCCGCTGAACGCACCCCGTATACAAATGCTAATTGTCGACCTGCCTAAGGACTCCGCACTATCCGATTACTTACTACGTGGCCAGACATGACGATCACGCGATGGGCTGATGTTACAGCCGACCAATCAGCGGGGGGTTACAATTAAGTGCTGGGCTTACAACGGCAGCTCGGTCTCGTCATTTTCATTGCTAGTGTTGAGCTGTGAAGTTGTATGTGTTTTCTGGAGAAAAGTGATTGACTTTAAAACTTTGGATTGGATTGGGACAACTGTAGTGTGTGGGCATATTTCTGCTGTGTGCGTGTTAATATCTGATATCTCTCAAAATGGAAAGTGACAGTTTGAATGATTTTCAGAATACGCAAGAATTAGACGAACAAATTGTAGAATGCTTGGCGCCTACAACTGGTTTGAGTCAAGAACTCGAAAATTTTACATTGTCCGAAGAGTCTCCTTTTAATATGGAGCAACATAACCGAGCTGGATACTTTTCTTAGGGGAAAACTTGTACAAGATGGCGAGACTGATGTATCAGAGGATGATGTTGAGAAATTTAATAGATGTAAAAGCGTTCATGACATGATTCCTTTGTGAAGAAAAGCTGGAAGGTTGTGAAATTTAATCAACGAAAAACCATTCACCATTCACTGATTTTGGGTTATCAGCTTGGAAAAGCAAAACAAGTGTTTCAAAAATCAAAAACAATGAAGCAGTCGTGGACGTCTTTTGTTAAAGAAAATGTCTCATTCATGATTCATATGCAAGAAGGATGATTCTGCTGTCAAACGCCTTTACCACTTTCCCAAGTTTCATAAACTGGGAATGAGTTTTGATGATTTACTGAACAAACGCCATAAAATTCTAACCTACATGTCTGAGAATGAAGAATTTAGAAAGTTCTGGCAATCTGAAGTCTGATTGCTTTCAAGCTTTGTGGGACTGGTAAAACCGTTCGGATCCGAACGGTATCTAAAAATAGTTCTTACGTCACCTGCTTCAACGTCCTGCTTTGTCAGACTGGTAAAACCGTTCGGATCCGAACGGTTTTCTAAAAATAGATCTTACGTCACCTGCTTTCAAGTCTGGTGGACTGACAAAACCGTTCGGATCCGAACGGTTTTCTAAAAATAGACCTTACTTCACCCGCTTCAATGTCATGCTTCGCCATCCTGCATATTGCTGATTTGTATGCTAGAAAACTTATTCAACTTTCTGTGTGTTTTTACAACTATCCTAAATTTCACAAGCTAGGAATCAGTATAAATGAACTGTGTAGCAAACGTCAAAGCATCATTAGGCTTATGCAACTGAATAACGATTTCCAGGTGTTCTGGCAAACAAACTAGATAGGGCTAGGCAGACCTTAGTACATCTACCAGTATGGAGAGGAGTAGTGTGTAGCCAGCACTGTCTCCATATAAATGCTCCAAATATACAATGACGGATGTACTACTGGCGATTAGAGCCGCCATAAAAGCTCGGCTACAGCAATAACTGCTGTAACTCTGCCAAAGCCAGTTGCAAGCCTGGTTGAGAAAAAGAGGAGCACAGCAGCGAACTAGGTCAAACGACCCTACTGTGATCACTTGACCTGCAAAGCTCAGCGGCAAACTGGGTCAAGTGATCACAGTAGGAACGTCTGACCTAGTTGCTGGTCTTCAGTCACAAAGCAAGTGGCCCCAGTTCCACTTTGAGACACTTGACACCTTCACCCCCAAGTCACCCCAAGTCACCCCAAGTCACCCCAAGTCCTTAATTAAGTTCTTGATTAAGTTACCCCAAGTCCTTAATTAAGTTTTTAATCAAGTCACCCCAAGTTCTTAATTAAGTTCTTAATTAAGTTCTTAATTAAGTTACCTCAAGTTTCTTAATAAGTTCTTGATTAAGTCACCTCAAGTTCTTACTTAAGTCACATTAAGTCATCCTCTAAGTACAAACCAAGTTCTTATTCAAGTTATCTTATAATTGTCAAAAAAACAATACAATCTATGTTTTTTATCTTAAATAGTAGATGTCTAATATAGTACACACACGCCTCAAAAAACGCGTCATCGTCGAGGATGTCTTGTTCAGCGTCCTCTGCGCAAGATTGGTCAGCATAGATCTTAATGAAGTTCTTACATCCTAAGCAACCGCATTGATTACAATTCTGGTCTATGGAAATGTCTTTTATAGACTCCATGTCTTTATTTATTGACTCCATCATTTTAAACAAATAATAATATGCCATGATCTATTTTTATCAAAAAAATTTAAGTTCTTAAAATATTATTGCATTTCAAATGGATCAAAATAATTTTTGTTGTTGGCGGTTCTGGCATACTTTTGTGTTTGGCTTCTGTATTTAGTGGTGGAGATTGTTTGGGCTCTTGTTTTTGTCGCCATTGTTTATATATTTTATAACCGTAATAACCGCCCCCAGCAGCAGCAAGGGCGCCAAAAATGACAACAGTTTTAAGTTCAATATTCCATGAAGACTTTGGTGCTGTAGGCCTTGAATCACATGGAGTTTTTATAGCTGGCATTGAATCAACTTGTTCTGGCGTTGGCGGTGTTATGTTTTCATGATGAGTTATATCTGTAACTGTAATTTTCTTTGTCTGTTCCACTCCGCTAATTTTTTTCCTGCTTCAACACGCCCAGGATGCTTCTCACTGGTCACTTTCTTCACTGGATTCAATGTTTTCTGATTCTGCTGATTTTCTGGCTCGGTCATTTTTAAGGGAAACAAAATCTATATGATTAAAAGTAATTAATCCTGCGATCACTGGCGATAACAATGTTCCAAATCTGTAATACAGATCACACCCTAGAGACTCTAATGTCTTAGTTAAAACTGGATCCTGCGTTAAATCATACATAAAGTCTTGTTCAGAATCAATGGGAGCAAATCTACTGACTAGTTTAGTGTACAAACTAAGAACTGTTTGCCCGACGCTTTTCACCATTCTTGATCCTAGTTGCACTTCATACCTGTTATGATACTTTACAATGTCTTGTGGCGACATTTGTTGAATCTGTTCTATGCTGAATTCATTTCCGAGGTACTGTTTTGTTTTTCCGCATGTTGCCAAATAATACAGCCTTTCCTTTTTGGGCATAATAGCTTGGTTATCAACTTGATCATTTGTAGTCATAAGTTCAGGAAGGTTTAGGCTGCCCTGTAGCTGTAGTAGATCATCGCTGTTCAGTTTTTTATTAATTATAATTATTTTATTTTTTAAAATGAGCACCGAAAAAACTGTTGCCAACCTTGTATACCATTCTGCTGTTATTGGAGGCCTAAGTGTAGGATACACGATGCTTGGTAAAAGCCTGTTAAAAATAAAACCGGCAGATCTTGGCAAACTAGACTTTGAAGACTCAGCAAAACTGATTGCTGTTATTACAGCTTCGTTTGCTACGAAAGATTTTCTAGTTAAGCAAGGAATAATTTCTGATAGTATTAATATGTAAAAAAATACATTTATAAAAAATGGCTTCACTCGTAATGATGATAGGTGGCGCTGTGGTTAATGCGCTTGCTTTTAGCGGAAGTAATTACGCATTTAGTAAACTGCGAGATGACAGCGAGAGAAAAAGACATAACAAAGCTGTGGAGCAACTAGCTGCAGCACAAGATCACTATGAAAAGCAGAGAATTGAGCAGTTAGATTTTATTAATAACAAACTGAAAAAACAGGGACATGCAGCTTACACATTTAAAGATGTTGATCAAGCGATAAAAGAATATTATTTTGTAACGGGCGAGCCAATCGAAACATTGCCCCCACCAAAATTCAGCGATTTTTATCATCCATCAGAAAACAAAAGATGCAAGAAATCGCGTTTATTGTCTTTGGCATGACCGTTGTGTATTTTGTTGCGCATAATATTGGCTGAATAAAAAATGAACAAAATCTATTATTCGCCCAAAGGATATTGGAAGGGAATAACGGCAAACAAAAAGCTAAGCCAAGCAGCTGGAGTCAGTGAACAAACAGCAAAGGAATGGTTATCTAAACAAGCGATTTGGCAAATTTATTTACCTGCACCTAGACGAATACAGAGACCACACTTTGTGAATACAACACCGAACGACACCCATCAAATGGATCTTCTATATTTACCCCATGATACGATTAGACGAAAAAGATTTAAGTACGCACTTACAGTCATTGACATGGCTTCAAGATACAAAGATGCGGAACCATTAACACAAAAGAGTGCTTCTGCTGTTGCTGTTGCCATACAACTAATATACCAACGAGGTCCTTTAACTTATCCTCGCATGATTCAAGTTGATGACGGAAAAGAATTTAAAGGCCGAGTGAATCAATTATTGTTAAAACATAGAGTTACCATTAAAAGAGGCATTCCGGGGGTTCACAGATCACAGGCTTTAGTTGAAAACTTTAACAAACAGTTAGCCGAAAGACTTTTCTCCTACCAGTATCACAGAGAGCTGATTGACAATTCTCGCAACACAGAATGGGTTAGAAGACTGCCCTCAGTTCTACGGGCAATGAATAATGAAGAATTTAAAGGGCTAAAACCAGTACAACAATCAAAAAACAAACAATAAATGCTGTTGAAGACTCCAGTACAACCAGCAAACTATTACCATTTGGCTTGAAAGTAAGGTACCTTTATTTGCCGGGGGAAGCAGAAGGGACACTCGCATCAGGGCAACCGATCCAGTTTGGAGTGTTGATCCATATGAAATAAAAAGAATTGTAAAGATGAATCCGCCCGTGTATTATTTACGAGAAACTGACACAACAAAACAACCGGCTCCTCAAAGATCTTTTGTGAAGGAAGAACTGCAGATAATCCCACCAGACACAGTTCCGCTTTAATTAATTTACATAAATATATTTGAGTTTAAAATGGAAGCTCAGAAGGAAGCGCAGAATGAAACAAAGGAAAAGACCTCCGAATTAATAGAAGAATTATTTGATTTGAGTTCTGCTATTAGTGCAACATTTGCGAGGATTCACCAGCACATGGCAATGCATCAAGATCACCTACAACCCAAAATCCTAAATTATCAAACATGGGGGAAAGAATATCTTGAAATAATAAAAAAAAGTTCGGGCCCATCAAGCAAACGTGAGAAAAATTTTGTCTGAATTGGAGGATGATATGATTGATCTTATAGATAAAGTTAAGGAAAAATATGAAGAATGTATATAATTATGCCGTTCTCCAATGTCCAATTGCATATGAAAACTCTGGATTAACAAACACACGTTTTGTGTTTGTTCTATCTAATGACTTCTTTGTTACAACCGTTGTGTTGATCTCATGTAGATTAGATCGCAGTTTTACGTTGACATGATGAAAAGTCTTATTGTCAAACAATGCTTCTTGTGTTTCCAATCTGTTAAATCATGGATGCTTAAAAACAAGCTCAAGCTAAATGATGAAAAAACTGAGGCTCTGTTGGCAGCACCTCGTTCTGTTTTGGATCGCATTTCTGAAAAATCTATTCAAGCTGGAACCAACAAAATTCCCTTTGAAGACAGCGTGAGGGATCTGGGTGTCCATTTGGATAGTACGCTGTCCATGAATGTCCAGATCGGTCACCTGTGTCGTTCGGCCTATTTGGCTTTGAGAAAGATCGCGTCAATTCGCTCATATCTTACACAGAAAGGGACTGCCCAACTTATCTGTTCCCTCATCATGTCAAAACTCGACTACTGTAACAGTATTCTTGCCGGTCTTCCCACTGTCGATATAAACCGACTTCAACGTATACAAAACAATGCAGCCAGACTTGTTTTCCAAATGTCCAAAAGAACCCACACTACACCTCTGTTAGTTAGACTACATTGGCTTCCCATTCATGCGCGCATTCAGTATAAACTCGCAACACTTGCCTTCCGACACTTTGATGAAACATTGCCTGCTTATCTTTCCAACATACTTGTCACTTATCAACCCTCTCGCACTCTCCGCTCTAGCAGTGACAAACTTCTCAAGCTTCCCCGCATGAAACTGAAATCCTTTGGCCTACGTTCTTTCAGTTATCAAGCCCCCTTGTCTGGAACTCCCTCCCCTCCCAGCTCTGCTCTTCACAGACTCTCTCTGCGTTCAAATCTGGTCTCAAAACGCATCTCTTTCAGAAGTCTTTTTGTCTTTCTTCATAGCGTACGAGTTAATGCATGTTTCCCATGCATTCTCCATCCTTTCGCCTCTTGTATGTGCACGTGCGCTTCCGTGCCTGAATGCTTGTGTGCTTTTGCGTGTGTGTGTTCGTGTGTGTGCGTTTACGCGCGTGGTTTTTTGTTGCTTCGTGTTGAGTTTGCCCTGTGTGTGTGTGGGTGTGGGTGCTCCCTTCTGCATGTTTTATATTGTATCCCGTGCAGTGTTCACGAAATTGGAAGCGGGTGAGGGTGGGGGTGGGGATGGGGGTTGGTTCTTTTCTTCTATTCCCAAATTCTTGTCGAGCGTTGTTCATATAATGTCGTGTGTGTGGGGTGGCGGGGTGTGTGTGTGTGTGTGTGTGTGTGGGGGGGATAGAGTGGGAGGGGGATGTGGCTTGTGCATCTGTTTTAGTGCTTGCTTTGTGACCTATTGTTTTGATGCCTTTTTCCTAATATTGTGCAATGTTAATGGAAACTTTTATTTTTCCTGTATTGTAAAGCGCTCTGAGGATGAGTCTTCTCTCATCGAAGAGCGCTATATAAGCTCGATTTATATTATTATTATTATTATTATTATTATAGTTGTCATGCGATATGTTTGACTGCACAACACTGCAAGATATTCCCTTTGCTTTTTGATAGTTTTCACTGGCTGAAATACTGTACATTTTTGACCTTACCCACAAACTCCTTGATCACCTTTCCAGATAATTCATCCTTCATCTT
>CM031616.1:75540252-75570164 GCA_018398815.1 Conus ventricosus
TCATTAACGATGTCGTTCCGTGAACCAGTTTGACAAAGTGTTCTCTTTTAACTATATCTTTTCTGCTGAACAGTCATCTATAATAAAGAGTGTCTGCGTTCCCTCAAACACTTATAAAGTATTCTAAACACTCACTCAGTTTAGTGCTAGATTAAGTAAATAACGTCATCGTCTGTCCATATAAACCTTCTATCATGATATGCTTTGTCCTTTTAAGTGTTGGACAGAAAATCACAATATAATCAAAATTATAACGATAAACTGTTTGTAATAGGTCGAGGATAAATATTGTTTTTCCACAACCAGTCTGTCCACAAGTCAATGAACAATGAGGAGTTTTTGTCATAAAGTTTAACTGCTCCATAGTTTTATAACAGGATTTAATCTAATTCATTATTATGTTTATCATACTCTCTGTTAGAACCTGTTCAGTGTAATAAAACCCTATAAGGCCTAAATGTGTAAGATTAATCCAATTTAGTTCTGTAAGATTGTTTCTATTTAGACTAATATTGATTTTGTTGCTTGTTGTTATGACCTTAATATCCTCACCATTGTGAAGAATGACGACGGTAACTTTAAGTTTTTCAACGTCTAAGTTTTGCCAGCTATTAGAATTCCTTTTAAAAGGACGTCACTGACGCCCACAGCTCCATTCCTCTCCTTATCTTTTAGACAGAAATTTCAAATATCATTGTGAACGTGTCTCCTAATTTCATTTGCGGAATGAACTGTAATTTTGTAGAAGCATCCTTAAAACCGTTTCTCTTCTGTGGAGGATGTACTGTTTTTTCCCATACGGCGTTATTTCAATCTCTTTCCGACTATTGTCGCCCGGGCATAAGACTTACATGTAAAGGGCCAGAGTTGAATGCTTTTCTGAAACTTTTTGACGGCTAAAAAATGTAAATGGGCTTATGAATTCAAATTTTATGTCCCATTCTAAATATGGCTCCAAGTGCCATTTGAGGTCAGGTTTTCGAACTATTTTATATTCATACTGGCCAACATTATTTGCTTCTAGATTGCGCAGCTGTTCTAGTTAGGAAACTTTTTACTGTCGCCAACCTCTTTGCGTTTATAATCACCATCTTTAGTGTACTCAAAACCATACAAAGCGCCTATCTCACCGTTCTGTTCAAAGTCCGCAACGTCTGCAAGGTCTTTTAATTCTAAGGTTATACACCTCACAGGCGCTAATGTAACTCCCGGTTCTTCTGGTCCACGCGACATTATTTTTTAGTACAACTAATTATTTTATTTCCAAAACAATGTGTAGGTTATCACATTTTACGACTTTCCCTGTTTTGTCTGTGATTTTTACATTAAATGATCCAACCCTCCCACAAACTAATCTTTTAAACTGTAAATTAGGGAATTGTATAATTTCATAATCGCAATATGCAGCTTTCCCTGATGGAAGAGCTCTTAAAACAGTTGAGGGCCTTCCATCATATAAGTTTTCATCAGTGGTCAGCTCATCCAAATGAACATAGAGTAATGAATGTAAGCAAGATCGAGCGGACTTTCTCCCTCATAAGTAGTTTTGCTTGGTGTAACTCTAAATCTATGATTGCCAGCCGCAAAACCTAACATTTTAGCTAGCTCTTTATCAAAATAGTAACCTACTTCTTCTTTTTCAGGCTTGAAGGCCAACATTGTTTTCAGATTCGCATTGTTAAGTTTGAGAGTAATGTCAAAGTTACTCATTACTTCTTTTAGTGAGCAAAACCCGTAATAACCATCAGGTATGGTTAACTGGCTAACTTTGTCCCCTGATTTGTTAACTTTAGAATCGTATTATTATTCTTGGATTCATTATATTAAACCAAAACGACTTTGTAAAAAATTTCATGGAGTGCGACCATTTTGGTTCCGCAATCGTTCTTAACAGCATGTTCTAAAAACGAAGGACGGTCTTGAGTTGTTATTGTTACAAACATTTTTTTAAAACAAATTAAAAATGAGTGCGTTTAAATATACTGATGCAAAATATTCTGTTGGGGGCCCCACTACAATCTTAAAAGTATAACAACCGACACCCTTGACATTTCTGTGACCCAGACTGACACTTTTCATAAAAAGGTGAGTACTCCATTAAGCAGATATCTTAACCCCCCTATTAAAAAGACTACATCCCAAAAGTGTGGTTCAGTCATCCGATGCAGTTTTATCAGAACCAGTTAAACTTTGCTGTGTTTTGTGCATCAACCGGGTGTGGGGTATCGTATGCTGATCATTTAAATCATCCTAATCCTTTTGGGGAGGTCAGTGTATAGATTTCATTTTTATTACACCTTCAGACGTATTTTGACTGAACTGCAAGCACCATTACCAAATGACAAACCGTTTAATCCATTTAGCAACCGAATAGACATGAAGGCTTTTGAAAGGATTTGTAACGAATTTAATATCAATGTTAAGACAGACTTAGACAAAAGTCGGATCTTAATCATGGCTTAGGCACCCCTTATTTTTTGGGGCGTGCACAGAAAGTATAACTATGACTGGAATCCTCCTTATACATCTTTCTCTTCAGGCACAACTGTTCACCTAGGGTCCATAGAGCAAGAGCATAAAACAGCATGGACAACATTTATCTTAGACACTTCTAAGGGCCTAACTAGAGCGGGAATAGAACGAATAAACGACTCTATTCGTACTTACGTTTGGTGTTTGCTAGGTTCGCAAGCAGAGACAAGGTCGAGCATAACTGATCCTTCTACTGGTTTTGATGCACAAAAACAGTACTTGGCAAATTTAGAGGACGCCATTAATTCTACAGTTGATTTGCCTTCAAGTATTCAAAGGTACCAAGATGTTTTACAATACGCAAGATCGAAAGTAGACTTTGCTGTTGGTACTGGTTTATACATGCTGCCTTCTGACCTCAGACTCCAGGTAGGAACAATAATAAACTACAACAATGAAATCCTTGTGGCAGGCAATGAACAGAAGGTTGGAAAAAACGAAATAAATTCTGATCCAGTAATATTACAAACAATAAAAAAACACCCAAGATTAAGTCATCCAATCCCCGTGGTCCAAAGCCCAAAGACTGTTGAAGTCCAAAAAATAATGACCATGAATATGAAAAGACAGCACTTGTTGTTGTATTAACTGGCATAGGATTACTTGGTCTTTATCTTACTAAATAGTAACCCAACTATTAAGACAACTAATGCCCATAAGTGCTCGGCCATAAAGCCAACTACTTGCCTGCAGTAGACAAAAGCCAGCTAATAACACTCCCTAATATACCTGGCAAAGAGTCTATAGCTTTACTGGCTAATTTTTTAATAAACTCGCAAGATGATCAAGCTGTTTTTTTACCCATGATTTATCAGGCGATGGCGATGGAGGCACTAGGCTTTGACCTCCACCACCGCCTGTAATAGCCATCACCAGTGTACTTATTGCAAATCCTAAGGCTGTTATAACGCTTGCTAATGTGACTCCCTGCTCTCTAAACAGCGTTTTTATTCATTCTGCTAGCGTTGTGTTTTCATATAAATTTGTTTGGATAGTTTCTCTTACTTCGCTCACTTGAGTTTGTAATTGTTCTCGGTTAGTATTCAACGCTTCTAGTCTAGCTAATCTTTCTATATTAAGTTCATCTAGTCTTTGTTCTATTCTTTCTTTAACATGACGCCCTAAGTTGGCGTCGTCAGCCTCAGCAAGTTTTTCTTTTTCTTTTTCTATATGCTCCTTTAGTTCAGTTAGTTTTGCTAAATTGTTTAATAATTCCCCATTGATGGTTCTTAAAGCACGATCAAGGGCTAATAATTCTCTCTCAGGTAGCCGTGGTTCGCGTATTGTTTTTAATGCTGTTTCTTCTTCTTCAGTGAGTTCTGCTATTGCATTTATTGTTTCGACTGTTGTTGGACTTAAATCTTCATGTGGCATGTTTTGTATTTGGTTAGCTGTTGGGAGTTCTTGCAGTGCGTTTTGAAGTTTAGCAACTTCCTCCACATCTAATTTTGGTTTAGCAAGGTCAAAGCGATTTTGATCGCTTACACTGAGCTTTTGTCTAATTGTACCTATGGCTAAAAACTTTGATGGGTCTTGTTTATGCGTAAGCCGAACAAGTTCTCCTTTGTTGTTTCTCACAAACAAATGGTTATTTTCTAGTTCAAAATCATTAGGGTCTATAAAGTCGGAGGTTTTGTCCTAAACTTTTGTAAAATGCTCCGACCGCACTTTCTGTTAATTCACTCCGCATTGAGGCCGTTGAGCGATGTTGTTCCAAAGGAGTCCTTTCACTCATGTCGTCTCCAAGATCGCGAATATCAAAATCTTCATCTTCAATGCCCGCCATGTTTTAATAATTAATTTTTTATTTGTTTAAAATAAAAATGTCAGAAGTTAAATGGCCTTTCCAAACCCGCATAAAAAACGAAAGAACCCATGCCGCAAAGGAAAAAACGGAATTTTATGTTCCAAATAATCCACTACTATTGATGCGTCAAATTCTTACGTTAGATTTCCGACCTGGAGCAGAAGGATTGTCCGGGCCGCGCGACTTACTTTCAAAATAAATCGCTTCAACCGACCCCAACGGGAAAAGTTGCCCAGAATCTGGGAGGGGGCAATCTTAAAAAATTCTAAAAAATTTGGGGCAAAATATTTTTTTTACCAATGCAGACTTTTTTTTAACCTATTCTATCTATGGCAACCGCAATGAAAGGGGATATCTTGCTTTAAAGGGAATTAAAAATGAAAAGCACTAAAATTTAAGAAAAACCCCGAACTTGGCCCAATCTAAAACCAAAAAGGGTTTTAGCGTAATTTTATGCTAGAAAATCGTTTTTCCATACCCTTTAGATTTTGAGTTTTAAAGCCACCCCAACTTTTCAAGGAGGTTAAAAAAATTGTCATAGAACTAACTTTTAATGACTGCAAACATGTTATTCTACACAGACACCGAAGCAAAGACACTTTTCTACATCTCGTTAGAGTTTGACGTTGTTAGAAACCCCCTAATCATCAAATAAGTCAAAATTAGCAAAAATTTTTACAAAAGAGTGCCCCTCATAAACATACCCTTTTAAAAGCAGGGCAGACACTAATGGTTTTTTAGTTTTAGTGACACAGCAAGACGTAAAGGTATTTTATTGCTGTGCGAAGAAAAGAACCACAAAGAAAAACTGAAAATTTTTTAATCCAAAAATAACGAAAGGAAATTACAATGGGGGGAGCCTAACCAAATCTACGCTGCGGGTTTAAAAACCTTACATCATTTTGATAAAATAAAAAACTGGGGAGGGGGAGGTTAAAATCCAACATTAACCTTTGTTCTAAAATCTACATCTTCACAGTGTTAGACTGATCATTATTTAAAAACAAAAAATCGCTTAAATTGACCTAAGGCGACAGGGGAAAACATTGTAGGAAGGGAGAAACTTTAAAGACATAAAAACTTTAAAAATGAAAAAGAAAAAGAGGCGATAACCGCTTTTTCATTTGTTTTATTATAAGATGCCAGCAAATATTCTAAAAAACCAGTTTAAAAAATAAAAACAAAATTTATTTTTTTTTTAAAAAAGATGTCTGTTCGGGTTTCCAAATGTCCTACAACCCAAGAAAAGGGAAGTAAAAACCCCGACATAAAACCTTTTAATAACAAACATTACGCAAACAGCAAGTACTAGAGAAAGACCTTTAAAAATACAGCAAAGCCAAAAAAAGGTATTCGCCCCCTTTTTAAATGCTGTTACCTATTTAATCTGAGCACAACAAAATTTTCCTATCAGCAGGAACGAGTGAGGCCTTTTAGAAACGGGCAAGGCGCACCCCCCGCTTACCTCTAGGTGGTTTGTTTTTTAGCTCTGGGCCTTGCTCTTGCGTAGGTGCTGCTAGCAAAAAATTTAAAAACTAAACCCCAAAAAACACACAGCCAGGGTTCAAAAAATAACAGCTAAACTTATTCCTTAAGCGTTAAAAAAAACCCCTAGCTACTCAAACATCCGAGAAGAATTTTCGTTACAGGCCATTTGATACTATAAAAGACAAAAGTTTGATCTTCAAAAAGGCAGGCAAGTTTTTCTAAAAGCCTGACCCCGACAGATAAAAAAGGAAGTTTAAAAAAAGTAACAAAACATTAAACTCTGTTCAAAACACTCCAAAAAACCGCCAAAGGGGTTAATTTATTTTATGAGTCTAACCCAAAAAAAAACCGTTGATTTTGATTAATTTTTTTTTTTGATTTAAATAAATTTTTTGATTAGAAAAAAAACTCAGCAGGAAAAATAATAAAGGTCCAGACGAATTTTTAAAAGCAAGAAAGAAATTTATAAAAAAGCTTTTAAATGATTCAGTCTAATTTTTTTGATCCACAAGCGACGGAAAAGTTGTCATGCTTTTTCTCAAGTTCCGGGGAAAAAACAATCCCCCCCGCCGTTAAAGAATTTTTAGCTTTTTAAAAACGACTATGTAACAATAAATAAAAAACTAGAAGCGGGGCCCAAACTAAAAAAAACAACATTCTTTCTCATAAGACAAAAACACCCGTGGGCAGCCCAACGCTTCACAGTTTGATGGGGGCCGCTAGAAGCCAAAAAAAGCTCTGGTGGGTCAAGGGGGGCAAGCCAGAATCAAATTAAAACGCAAAGTATGCACCGATTTAGGAAAGGGGCTACTTCCGCTCCCCCCAGCATTGGTACGAAAAGAGCATTTTAAACTAAAGAAACAGACACAAAGTTTTATGGGGGTTTTCTCGCGAGGCTGCATTAAAACGCCCGAAAAAAACGAGAGAGATGTCTAACATCACCCTTACATCAATGACTTAACTTAAAGGGAATACCTTTCCCGTTAGGAGATCAAATTGACATTTGAGAACAAAACAAACCAAAAACTGTTAATATCACACTGGGAGGGGAAAAAAACACCCCCACAAAAGTCCCAAGAACAGTCCACGTGGCGAGCCAGAAAAAAATCATGGGGGACTCTACGATGTTTCACCACAGGCACCCTTCACTTTATACAACAATGATAATTAAATTGCGGCAACTTCAAACATCCATAAACAGTTTTTCTGTAAAAAAAGTTTAACAAAATTCCCTTTTTCAAGCCGAAAAACGAACATAAGAAACATTGTAGGGCCCCCATTACTGTAAAACAGAACAAATTTCCCGCCCCCACCTGGCAAAGTTATTTTTTAAGAACGGGAAACGGGAAAAAATTCCCATATAGTTTACGCAATTTTCAACCTCATTTTTCCTTTTGAAGGACCAAACCCCCAAAAATTTCTTAAACAACAAAAGAGTATCCCCAGTTTTTTTCATTTGCCCATCGTTTTTGGGTCAACGTGTCCACACACCAGAATATAAGGGGCCCAAAATGCGCAGAATCTCTAAAACGCATGCGCAAGTGCGTAATGGCTGTTCAAATAATCTAAAACTCCAACTTTTTATACCCGAAGATCAACAACATATGACTCACCCACATTGTTGGATTTTGGTTTAGGCCTCTCATCAACCCGCGAATCCAACAGTAAGAACCATAACACTTTTCGGAAAGTTCAGAGGAGCACGACAGTAAATCAATCTTCACTAAGTTTGACCCAAAGACAGGGAAACCGCCTGTATTCTTTCATAACTTGCAGGTTACACTCTCACCTTAAAATGAAAGCAGAAAACCGCGCCTTTAGGGGGTCATGCATCGCACAGCCCCATCAAAAAAGTACATGTGTTTTCACTTTAAATAACAGTCTTTTTAGACTCTATCAGCACAGGGGGATTTTAAAGGGTCCAGCTATGCCCCTTTAAGTCCTCCCAAATAACGGAAAAAAATTTTTTGACCCAACACCGTAAAAAAGGGTGTTTACCCTTAGAATACATGCCTTTTGGGAAAAGGTTTAAAGAAATAACTTCCCCAAAAGGCCGTTTTTTCTAGTCTTAGAGGAAAGGACACAGTGATTCGATTACCACAGCCAAGATGCGGGGCAGAATTTAGAGTGTAAAACATGGGAGACTTTCATGGGTTTTCAAAACTTGAGGGCCGATTTATTTTTTGGCAGACTTTTTGAAAATTACAAAAAGACCTCATGAAATTTTTAAAGCCTGGATCCTGCGCATTACTTTCGCGCCGGGATGAGTTGGGACGCTTTCTTAAAGTTTACTGGATCAGTTTGATTTTGTCAGATTTTACCATGATTCAGATGATGAAAACGATTGCCAGGAATAGATGGCGTCGCATATTATGAAAGCAAACAACAAATACTTGGACAACAAACCCAAAGAAAAAGGGTCTAACATCTCATGTATTTGATGCAAACATCAAAGGTTGGCTATGGCCAATCACTTCCATTACGCAATTTTAAAATGTACACAGAAAACAACCCGAAAAATTCAAAGACATTAAAGGGGTTTTGAGCATACGCCGGCAACAGCGTGGTACTTTCTAGAAGTTGACTTAAATCCCCAACAACTCCATGACCCATAATGACTACCCTTAGCAGCGAAATCTAAAAGGCAAAAACAAGCCCCCCAAAACGGCCTAATCTTGGGGCAAAAAAAATTAGCTCCATTACGATTCGCAATTTTTTAAAGACAGGGGTTTAAGTTGACCTGTTTTTAAAACCGTATAATTGCTTTTGATCAAGAACGTTCAAAACCATACACAGAAGAACACTGATCTCGAACTAAATCCACAGACTTCAGAAAAAGACTTTTAAAGCTTAACAACAGCTGTTTTGGGAAAGACTAGGGAACCCGCACAAGCGCAAAGATGTCAGTTTGGCACCAGAGAAACGAAGAAATTAAGCTTGACTTAAAAACCCAAAATTACAGGATTTTTTAGAAGGTTTCATGATCACTTTTTTGGCATAATGATAAAAAAAGAAAAAAAAAATTTGGACAAACCCTTTTTTTGGGTACTGTTTAGAATTACAAAAGCTTTGATGTTAGAATTTTTTTATGACATTTTTAAAACCCCCCTTATCCAAGTCCAACGCTTTCACAGAACAAAGTTTTTTTAAAAATCCCACGAAGACATCATAAAGACATGAAAAAAGACAAAAGGGCATGCAGGATGGTACACACATCTGTTACCCTAAAGTTGCCTTTGCATTAAATTTACAAACAAAAAGGGGGTTTAGGGAAAAATAAAGATAAAAACGAAAGGTGATCAAGAGTTTTTTGGGTTAAGGAAAAAAAAGTACAGTATTTCAACCAGGTGAAAACTAAAAAAAAAGCAAAGGGGGAAACTCGCAGTTTTTCTCAAACATATGCATGACAACATAAAGAACATTTTTTGACAAAGCTTTTCATCATGTCAACGAAAACGCGATCAAACTACATGAATCAACACAACGGTTGTAACAAAGAAGCTTAGATGAACAAAACCCAAACGTTGGTTTGTTAATCCAGGTTTTCATAAGCAATTTTGGGCATTTGGGAACGGCAAATTTTTTAAAAATTTTCCTTATTTATCTAAAGACAATCATATCACCTCCAATTGACAAATTTTTTTCCCCACGTTTGCTTATGGGCCCGAACTTTTTTTTTATTATTTCAAGATAATCTTTTCCCCCTGTTTGAAATTTTTGGGGTTTGGGTTGTGGTATCTTGATGATACCTGTCTGGTAATCCCGCAAATTGCCTAAAAGCAGAACTCAAACAAATAATTCTTCTATTAATTCGGGTCTTTTCCTTTTTTTCATTCTGCGCTTCCTCTGACTTCCATTTTTTAAAATCAAATAAAATTTAGTAAATTAAAAAGCGGGAAATGTGTCGGTGGGGTTACTGCAGTTTCTTCCTTCACAAAAGATCTTTGAGGACCGTTTTTTTTTGGGGTTTTCCATTTTTCGTAAATAAACACGGGGGGATTCATTTTTTTCAAAACTTTTTTTTTTCTGGGGGCCCCCCAAACGATCATTTCCCTGGCGGTGCCCCTTTTCCTTTCCCCCGGTAAATAAAGGAACCTTACTTCAAACCAAACGGTAATATTTTCTGGTTTTTGGCTGGGTCTCCTTCAACAACCCTCTATTGTTTTTTTTTGATTGCTTGTCTGGTTTTAGCCCTTTAAATTCCAATTTCATTGCCCGAGAACTGGGGGCAGTCTTCTAACCCCCTTTTGTGTTGCGAGAATTGTCAACCCTCTCTTGAAACGGGAGGAAAAAGTCTTTCAGCTAACTGTTTGTTTAAAGTTTTCAAAATAAAGCCCGGATCTGTTAAACCCCTGGAAGCCTCTTTTAAGGGAACTCTATGTTTTAACAATAATTTATTCACTCGCCTTTTTAAATTCTTTTCCATCATCCTTAATCTGCGGGTAAGTTAAAGGACCTCGTTTGGGATATCAGTTGTAACGACAGCAACAGCAGAACACCTTTTGGTTAATGGTTTTTGCCTTTTTATCTTGAAGCATGCAATGACGTAAGTGCGTACTTAAATCTTTTTGTCATCGATCATGGGGGAAATTAGAAAGGGCCATTTGAGGGTGTCGTTCGGGATTTTTTCACAAAATGGGTCTTTGATCGTCTAGGGGCAGGTAAATAAATTTGCCAAATCGCTTGTTTAGATTAAACCCTTTCCTTTGTGTTTTTTCACTAACTCCAGCTCTTTGGGTTAGCTTTTTAATTGCTGTTATTCCCCCCAAACCTTTTGGCGAAAAATAGATTTTTGTTTTATTTTTTTTCCCAAAATGCCAACAAAATACACAAGGTCATCCAAAACAATAAAAGCGATTTTCTTGCTCTTTTGTTTTTTTTTTTAGGGTAAAAACGCTGAATTTTGGTGGGGGCAAGTTTGTTGGGTCGCCCGTTTCAAAAAAAATTTTTTTATCGCTTTATCAACACTTAAAAAGGGGAAGCGCATGTCCCTGTTTTTTCATTTGCGTAATAAAATCTAACTGCTCAATTTTCGCTTTTCATATTATCTTGTGCGCGGGTATTTCTCCACCTTTGTTATGTCTTTTTCTCTCGCCGTCACTCGCATTTACTAAAGCTAAATTCTTCCCAAAAAGCAAGCGAAAAACCCCAGCGCCACCACATCATTTCGATGAAGCCATTTTTTAAAATTAATTTTTTTTTACATATTAAACTATCAGGAAATTTTTCCTTGCTTTTCTAAAAATCTTTTGTAGCAAACAAGCGTAAACAGCAACATTTTGCTAGTCTTCAAAGTCCGTTTGGGGGCCAAAACCCGCCGGTTTTATTTTTCAGGCTTTTACCAAACATCGTGTATCCACCTTAGGCCCCAATAACACAAATGGTAACAAGGTTTTCGACAGTTTTTTTCGTCTCATTTTAAAAAAAAAAATAAATTAATTTTAAAAAAAAAATGAAAACGATGAACTACACAGCACGGGGAGCCTAAACCTTCCGAACTTATACTACAAATGATCAAGTTGAGACCAAGAAATTTCCCAAAAAGGAAAGGGTGATTTTTTGGGAGCAGCGGAAAAACAAAACGTACCTCGGAAAAGAATTCAGCATAGAACAATTCAAAAAGTTTGCCCACAAGACATTTTAAAGTATCAAACAGGGAGAAGCCAACTAGGAACAAAATGGGGAAAAAACGTCGGGCAAACGGGTTCTTTTTTTGTACCTAAACTAGTCAGTAATTTTCTCCCATTTTTAATTTGAAAAGGGGGGGCTTTATGTATGATTTAACCAGGACCGTTTTAAAATAAACATTAGAGGGGCCTAGGGGGGTACGTATTCGATTGGGAAAATTGTTTTCGCCAGTGACGCAGGATTAATTACTTTTAAAACATATAAAGTTTGTTTCCCTTTAAAATGAGGCCCAAAAATCACAGAATCAAAAAACATTGAATCCAGGAGAAAGGCCATTGAGAAGCATTGGGGGTTTAAGAGGGAAAAAAATTAGCGAGTGGAACAACAAAGAAAATTAAGTTACAGAAAAAACTCATCATGAAAAAAAAACACCGCCAACGCCAGAAAAATTATTTAAGCCCGCTAAAAAACTCCATGTGTTCAAGGGGCCCCACACCAAAATCTTTAGGGGAAAATTGAATAAAACGTTGCATTTTTGGGGGCCCTTTCTGCTGCTGGGGGCGGGTTTTTACGGTTTTAAAAATATAAAACAAAGCGGCAAAAACCCAAAGCCCAAAAAATTCCCCCCCCTAAAACAGAGCCGAACACAAAATATCCAGAACCGCCCAAAAACAAAAAATTTTTTGATCCATTTTAAATCAATAATATTTTAAGAATTTTAAAATTTTTTTGAAAAAATAGATCATGGCATATTTTTATTTTTTAAAATAGGAGTCATAAAAAAGACAGGAGTCTTAAAAAACTTTCCATTTTCCAGAATTGTAATCAATCGGTTGCTTAGGATGAAAAAAACTTCTTTTAAATCTTGCTGACCGTTTCGTGCAGAGGGCGCTGAGCAAACATCCTCAAAAGATGACGCTTTTTTGAGGCGGTTGTCTATATTAAAATCTACTATTTTTAAAATAAAAACATAATGTATTGTTTTTTTTTTTTACAATTAAAGAACATAAAAACTTGGTTGTACTTAAGGGGGAAATAATTGACTTAAGAAGAAGAGGGGTTGACAAGAACTTTTTAAGAACTTGAGGTAAATTAATTTAAAAACAATTAAGAACTTGGGGTACTTGATTTAAAAACTTTAAATTTAAAGGGCTTGGGGGGGAAATTTAAAAAAAAAACTTAATTTAAAGGCTTGGGTGACTTGGGGGTGAAGGGGTTAATTCTCAAGTGAACTGGGGCCACTTTTCTTGTGACGAAGACCGCAACTAGGCAAAAAGTTCCCACTTGATCCTTGACCCAGTTTGCCGCTAGCTTTGCAGGTCAAGATCACAGTAGGTCGTTTGACCTAGTTCCTGCTGTGCTCCCTTTTTCTCAACCAGCTTGCAACTGGTTTGGCAGAGTTACAGCTTATTGCGTAGCCGGCTTTTTTGGCGGCTCAACGCCCTAGTACACCTCATTGTAAAATTTTGGACATTTTTTAAAGGGGAAAAGTGCTGGCTACAACACTCCTCCATACGGTAGATTACAAGGTCTGCCTAGCCCATCTAGTTGTTTCCAGAACACCTGGAAATCGTTATTTATTTCAAAGCCTAAGAGCTTGACGTTTGCTACACATTCATTTATACTGATTTCCAGCTTGTGAAAATTTGGATATTAAAAAACCCAAAAAGTTAAAAAGTTTTCTAGCATACAAACAGCAAAGGGAGACGGCGAAGCTTTACTTGAAACGGGGGAAGAAAAGGGCCTTTTTTAGAAAAACCGTTCGGATCCGAACGGGTTTTTGGGCAGTCCCCCAGACTTGAAAGGGTGAGTAAGATCATTTTTGGAAAAACCTTCGGATCCGAACGTTTTTCTAAAAAAGCGAAGCAGGACTGAGGCAGGGGACAAGAACTATTTTAGATACCGTTCGGACCAACGGGTTTTGGGGCACCTCAAGTTGAAACAATCAGACTTCAGATTGCCAGAAATTTTTTGAATTTTTCTTTTCCAACAGTAGGGTTTGAATTTTTATGGCTTTTTTCAGTAAACACAAAACTCATTCCCTTTTTTTTAACCAGGAAAGTGGAAAAAACTTTGACAGCAAATCATCCTTCTTGCATAGAATATAATGAGACTTTTTCTTTAAAAAAGATGTCCAGAGCTTTTTTGTTTTTTTTTTTTGAAACACTTGTTTTGCTTTTCCAAGCTGATAACCCAAAAACAGTGAATGGCATAATTTTTTGTTGATTAAATTTCACAACCTTCCAGCTTTTCCTTCACAAAAGAATCATGTCATGAAACCTTTTTCACATTTAAAATTTTTCAAAACAACCCAAATACACATCCTCACTTGTACAATTTTCCCCCCAAAAAAAGTATCCCCTCGGTTATTGCATATAGTTGTGTCTTTTTTAAAATTCAGAAAAGCCAGGCTGCTTTTTTTTTTTTTTGGTTGTTTTTCGCGCCTTTTTTTCTTAGCTGAGGGAGGTTATCATATCAGCAGAATTTAATAGATCGTCAATAGCTTCTTGTTGCTCCACATTAAAAAGGGGAACTTCGGGCAAAAGAAAAATTTTTTTTAAGTTCTGATCAATCCTTTTAGGCGCCAAGCATTCTAAAAATTTGTTTTGTCAATTCTTTCGTATTCTGAAATCATTCAAACTGTCCTTCCATTTTTTAAGATATCAATATTAACACCAACAGCAGAAATACCCCCCACATACATTTCCCAATCCAATCCCAAAAATTTTAAAATCAACCTTTTCTCCAGAAAACACTACAACTTTCCCGCTCAACAGGCAATGAAAATACGAGACCGGCTGCCTTAAGCCCCCGCACTTAATTAACCCCCCCCCCCCCCCCCCCCCCCCCCCCCCCCCCCCCCCCCCCCCCCCCCCCCCCCCCCCCCCCCCGTGGTCGGCTGTAACATCAGCCCATCGCGTGATCGTCATGTCTGGCCACGTAGTAAGTAATCGGATAGTGCGGAGTCCTTAGGCAGGTCGACAGTTAGCATTTGTATATGGGGTGCGTTCAGCGGCTGCTGCTTTTCCCCTACGTTACACTATGGGGTATGTTCAGCCACTGCTGCTTTCCCTACGTTACTCTCTGAAAAGTTTTGTAAATTAGTTTTGAAAACGGATAACCCTACACAGTATGTTTGTTTGTAGGGTCGTTATTTTTTTGGTTATTGAAGTCTTACTTGTCAGAGAACTATAAAATGCCGCTTCTAGAGTCGCCCGGTCGAAACTGGTTGAGACCGGGTAAGCTAGAAGCGGCATTTTATAGTTCTCTGGGTGTCACACGGTTGTTGTGCAGATGATGAAGCAGGAGGGGCGGGGGGGGAAGGCGGACAAGGGGAGGAAGGACCGCCTGCAGGACAGCCCCGGCATGGAGGGCGACGACCTCAACCTCCACTGCCTGGACTACACCGTGCAGGAGCTGGAGTTCACTATGGTGAGCAACAGGGGTCAATAGGAAGAGAATGTATCGTAGGTACGGTCAACTTTTGAGGTCAGTTGTATAATTTTTTTTAACTTTTATTTTATTTTTAGCTCGTTTCCTTTTTATTTATTTATTTTTTTTGCTTTTGCTTTTTCTGGCCTTTTCAGTGAAGTCTGTCCCACACCTTTAATTCAGGCTTCCCATACACAGCCACACCCAGGTTCTTTCTATTATAGTCTCTGCAGCTTGCAGACCAAAGCTGCTACTGAGTTCCATGAGCAGTCCTCAACAAAGCCTGTTCTGGTCTTACATTCACAGGAGACTACCTGTGTACTGAGCCCCCTCTAAGCCTCTGGTGAGGGTAGTCATCGTCTAGTCACTGAGCGAGCATAAATGAAGATCCCTCTCATGTGGGCTTCTGAGCCTCAAGGTCTCTGGCACCGATGCTGGTTGAAAGGTGGACGATGCTGTCCTAAGACCATCGCAGGGCGTTCTGTTGCCGCTCGTTCAACAACGGTGCCCATGACCTTGCTGACCTTGGAGACTTCGACGTGAACTCATGACATGCATGGACATGGAGAGGAAGTCAAAACTGAGGTCACCACAAGAAAAGAGCACGAAGGGCGAGTGAATAGAAGACTTCCTTTTAAACATGACGATACACCAGTAAGAATGGTGAAGGTTGTCCAAGCTCCAGGTTGGTCTGAGACTCCTTGATGGGGGGGGGGGGGGGGGGGGGGGGGTACTCCGTGTTTCTTTCATGACGTAATTCAGCGTCAGCCACATGCATGCCAACACATACAGCACTGGTCAGAAAATTTCAGCAACGCTCAGACACACTGAGGGGAGAAAACCCTGCTGTGTGTTCCCAGGAGGGAGAAAGCCCTGCTGTGTGTTCCCAGGAGGGGAGAAAGCCCTGCTGTGTGTTCCCAGGAGGGGAGAAAGCCCTGCTGTGTGTTCCCAGGAGGGGAGAAAGCCCTGCTGTGTGTTCCCAGGAGGGGAGAAAGCCCTGCTGTGCGTTCCCAGCCTTCAGGATTGAGAGTGCTGCTCAGTATGACCTCCCTGCTGTGCGTTCCCAGCCTTCAGGATTGAGAGTGCTGCTCAGTATGACCTGGCCATGACCAGAAAATTCCCACAGACATGTACCTAGGATAATGTTCAGAACCAGCACCTCCAAAGCCTCTAGCGTCGTGTTTGTTTTTTGATTTTAGGTTTATCTGTATATACCTTTGATGATGCTCAAGACCACGACCTTCAAAGCTGTCAGAGTCCTTTTTGTTTTTTTTTATTTTAGGTTTATCTATATCTATCTATTTCTATCGATCTGTCTCTCTATCTATCTGTCTATCTGTCTATTTCTATCTGTCTGTCTACTTATCTATCTATCTATCTATATCCCCCTTTGATAATGTTTAAAACCATGACCTTCGAAGCTACCAGGGTCCTTTATGTTTTAGATATCATGCTTATCTGTTTATTCATTTATTGATTGATATATCCCTCTTCTCCTGATTTTTATTTATTTTTTTTTTTTCAGTTTCTGGACAGCTGCACGCTGATCCTCAACCTCCCGTTTGCTGCTCGCCGGCTGTTTGACGAGACAGGAGAAGAGCACTTCACCCTGCAGTCGCTGAAGCGTGACCAGCTGGTGTTCGTGTCATGCGGGGAGGGGTGGAGTGACCCTAAAATGACGCGGGAGGAGCAGCAGCGCCGCATCTTGCTGTCGCAGCTCTCGTCGGACGTGGGGAAGATTCGGCAGTACTGTTCTCAGCGGAATCCTGAGGGTGAGAGAGAGAGAGAGAGAGAGAGAGAACATGTTGTGCTAGTTTGCAGTGATAAGATGGACTGCTAGAGCTTTGTTTTGTTTGTGTCGTTGTTTAGTGCTGCAATGACGTGGTGAGGAATGTGTCATCGTAACATATTGTTCCATTGTATGCCAGGATGTCATGACAGACACGTGAACAACAGCCATTGTTGTTGTTGCTGTGTGTTCATCACAGCACTACAGCATCAGATTAATAGGGAATACATGGCAGTGTTCCCTCCAAATATCCTGGTGCATTCTGGGCGTTTGTGTCTCTCCGTAACTCTCCAAATGTTTAAAGTGAACTCTAATCTGGTGCAGTGATACTGACCTTCAGTGTGCTAAGACACAAAGAGATGGCTTCAGCTCTGATCACGTCTGCTCATTGGTTGACCTGGGATACTGACCTTCAGCGTGCTGAGACACAAAGAGATGGCTTCAGCCCCGATCACATCTGCTCATTGGTTGACCTGGGAGCTTGGATAAATCCTGCCCCACACTTCACCCACCTGGTGCCACTGGGATTTGAACCCACGACTCTCACAGTGATGATCCTCTCTTTGGCCACTCAGAACTTGCGCATATGTAAATTGTGAGCTCTGTGAAGCCAATTGCATGAGCTACCAAAGAATCTGGAGGAGTTTCCAGGAGAGTGTGCGCAAGTGCATATATTTTGAAGTGTTGCTTTAAAATAGACCCAACTCACGCCATTTCCCCCTTAAAAACCCCTCATTGTAAAGTTCCACATTTAGATCATCTGATGACCAACCAGCAAGTGTGCTAGCGTTGCAAACATTTTTGACGGTGACTGTGATGAAGAAAATGAAACAAAACATCTTTTTAAGAACGAAGCTGCCTCCAGACTGTGCGATTCATGATTTCAGAAAACGTTCTGCTGCGTAGTAATAACAGACCTGTTTACCCATACGATTTTGCCATATTTTGTACATATTTGGCGAAAATATGACAAATTCGACAAATTGAAAAGAAATTTGTTGTAAAAAATTCTGAAGACAAAGGTGGTGCATTATCAAAAACCTTTTCAAGTTTGTCTGGAGACAAAGTTTTTGAGCGGTAATTGAACTTGTGGACAATATCTGCGGCAGAGGCTTTGACCAAAGAGCGACAACTCTTGCTAACTTCTGCACTCAAAACGTCAAAAAACTGGCAAGAGAGCATGAGCCTGTGTCAAAGTATGCTGATGAATGGGGGTTTGAAAGTAATTTGTGTCAGAAAGAACCTGTTATCCGTAGTCATTGCAAGATCAGGTGGTGACGACTGGCAAGAAGCGTCTGCAATGTGATGGCAGGTGAAAACAAAATCAAGGACCCTCCCTTCTTCTTCCTGATTTTACAGAAATTTGGAATTTTATACACACACTTTGTAGAAAATATGCTCGTTTTCACTGACAAGTACACTGAAAGCAGTTTTAGGGTCGACAGATGTGTCATAATGAAAACAAGTAGATTCTACCCACAAAAAAAAAGCCAATGTTTTGATAATGCCGTAATGTTTATTTTCCTCTCAGACTTCCTGCTGGAGGTGGAAGGGAGGCTGGCACCAGGTTCCCACCTGGTTCTGGGAATGGAGTGGAAGGGGAACGCTGAGCTCCCGACGCATTGGACAGAGTCTGAAAACAACGTGCGCCAGAGCTCGGACCTTCAGGACGAGGACACCGAAGACACCAGTGGCATGTGGGTGCAGGTGGTTTTTGTACTCCCAGTTCTTATAGAACAGGGAGTTCTTTAGAATGGGAATGAAGAAATGCTGTCTGTGTGTGTGTGTGTGTGTGTGTGTCTGTCTGTCTGTCTGTCTGTCTGTGTGTTATGTATGTCCGTGGTCAAAATGTGTTCCACTCGCTCCAGACAAAACTACTGGGTCGATCTTTCTGAAAATTTGTACAAATGTTCATTATGGGTCAAGGATGATGCCCGATGTTTTAGTTTACCGTTACAGCCGTTACTAACGGCTGTAACGGCCTGTAACGGGGTTTTTTCTTTATGGAATATCTCCGAAAGTACTTGGCCGATCTTTGTGAAAATTAGCAGGTATGTTCATTATGGGTCACAGATGATGCCTGATGTCTTAGTTTGCCCCGTTATAGCCGTTACTAACGGTTGTAACGGTTTTTCTTCTTTATGGAATATCTCAGAAAGTACTTGGCCAATTTATAAGCGGTTTGGATGATCTTGTGACAAATCGGATCCTCTGTCCATATGTAAGTGGTGTAATGCTGAAAATGGATTAAACAACCGTTAAAAACCGTTATTCTGCCGTTATTTCTTATATATAGGTGGATTTTAATGAAATTTGGTATATAGAAAGGTTATCACACACAAATGGCACTTCTATATATAGTGTTCCAAAATTTGACCGTTAAAAACCGTTATTCTTGACATATTGTCCAATTTGGATGAAATTTGATATGTACACAGGCTTTAGCCCAGTAAGGACTAAAATACCGGTTTCAAAAGTGTATATCGGTTATATAACCGTTAAAACCGTTATTTTGCTGTTATTTCTTATATATTGGTGGGTTTTAATGAAATGTTGTATATAGAAAGGTTATCACACACAAATGGCACTTCCATGCAGTGTTTCAAAATCTGACCGTTAAAAACCGTTATTCTTGACATATTGTCCGATTTGGATGAAATTTGGTATGTACACAGGCTTTAGCCAGTGAGGACTAAAATACTGGTTTCAAAAGTGTATATCGGTTATATAACCGATAAACCGTTATTTTGCCGTTATTTTTTATATATTGGTGGATTTTAATGCAATTTTGTATATAGAAAGGTCATCACACACAAATGGTACTTCCATGCAGTGTTTCAAAATCTGACCGTTAAAAACCGTTATTCTTGACATATTGTCCGATTTAAATGAAATTTGGTATGTACACAGGCTTTAGCCCAGTGAGGACTAAAATACCAGTTTCAAAAGTGTACATCCGTTAAAAATGTTATTTTGCCATAATTTCTTATCTCACAAAGCACTTGGCCGATTTATAAGCGGTTTGGAAAACTGGGAGTACGTTTATATGCTTCGCATCTTGTTTCTTTTTTTGTGGGTGCCAGTGGTTTTTTCGGCACAGTGGGTTTTTCTTTTTTTTTGTGGGTGCCAGTGGTTTTTTCGGCACAGTGGTTTTTTCTTTTTTTTTTGTGGGTGCCAGTGTTTTTTCGGCACAGTGGTTTTTTCTCTTTTTTGTGGGTCCCAGTGTTTTTTTCGGCACAGTGGTTTTTTTTTTTTTTTTTGTGGGTGCCAGTGGTTTTTTCCTTTGAAGACACCAGTGGCATGTGGGTGTAGGTGGTTTTTTTCCTTTGAAGACACCATTGGCATGTGAGTGCAGGTGGGTTTTTCCTTTGAAGACACCAGTGGCATGTGAGTGCAGGTGGTTTTTTCCTTTGAAGACACCAGTGGCATGTGAGTGCAGGTGGTTTTTTCTTTGAAGACACCAGTGGCATGTGGGTGCCAGTGTTTTTTGCCTTTGAAGACACCAGTGGCATGGGAGTGCAGTGGTTTTTTCCTTTGAAGACACCAGTGGCATGTGGGTGCCGGTGGTTTTTTTCCTTTTCTTTCTCCTTTTTTGTGGGTGAAAGTTGACTGTTGGCTGCCATAGTCTTTGTGATTGAAAGGGGGGGGTTTCGGGGTGTGATTTTTTTTGCTTGTTGATTTCTGGTTTGATGTTGTTTCTATTGTGAGGTTAAGAATTGTGATGTGTGTGTAGTGTGTGTGTGTGTGTGTGTGTGTGTGTGTGTGTGTGTGTGCGCGTGCGTGCATGCGTGCGTGTGGTGTGTTTTAGTGAGTGTGTTTGAGTTCATGCACGCATGTTTGTGTGAAAGATGCAGTTTATGTGTGCCCAGAATCACTTTTTTAATTTTTCTCTTCTTTTTTTTTTTGAGAGTCAAGAAAGAGAAAGAGAAAAGAAGCGTGAAAACAACTAGCAGAAAATTTGTTGTTTGTTTGTGGACAATGAAATTGCTGCTTGTTGTCTGTAAAGAAAGGAACAAGAGTGCATACACACCCCCAGCCTTAAGTTGTTGTTTTTTTAAGTAAAGAACAGGAAAAAAAAAGCAAAGAAAGAAAAAGAGAAAAGTACCCAGTATAGTTTACACACCCACGTGGTTGTGAACAGTCTCTTGGAGAGCGCAGACTGAAGCCTGATCACAGACCCCAACCTCTCAGCATCTCTCTCTTTGGTTCTCTCACTTGCAGGACACTGAAGCCTGATCACAGACCCCAACCTCTCAGCATCTCTCTCTTTTTGGGTTCTCTCACTTGCAGGACACTGAAGCCCGATCACAGACCCCAACCTCTCAGCATCTCTCTCTTTGGTTCTCTCACTTGCAGGACACGAAGCCTGATCACAGACCCAACCTCTCAGCATCTCTCTCTTTGGTTCTCTCACTTGCAGGACACTGAAGCCTGATCACAGACCCCAACCTCTCAGCATCTCTCTCTTTGGTTCTCTCACTTGCAGGACACTGAAGCCTGATCACAGACCCCAACCTCTCAGCATCTCTCTCTTTGGTTCTCTCACTTGCAGGACACTGAAGCCTGATCAAAAGACCCCAACCTCTCAGCATCTCTCTCTTTGGTTCTCTCACTTGCAGGACACTGAAGCCTGATCACAGACCCCAACCTCTCAGCATCTCTCTCTTTGGTTCTCTCACTTGCAGGACACTGAAGCCTGATCACAGACCCCAACCTCTCAGCATCTCTCTCTTTGGTTCTCTCACTTGCAGGACACTGAAGCCTGATCACAGACCCAACCTCTCAGCATCTCTCTCTTTGGGTCTCTCACTGCAGGACACTGAAGCCTGATCACAGACCCCAACCTCTCAGCATCTCTCTCTTTGGTTCTCTCACTTGCAGGACACTGAAGCCTGATCACAGACCCCCAACCTCTCGCATCTCTCTCTTTGGTTCTCTCACTTGCAGGACACTGAAGCCCGATCACAGACCCCAACCTCTCAGCATCTTTTCTCTTTGGTTCTCACTTGCAGGACACTGAAGCCTGATCACAGACCCCAACCTCTCAGCATCTCTCTCTTTGGTTCTCTCACTTGCAGGACACTGAAGCCTGATCACCCCAAAACAGACCCCAACCTCTCAGCAACTCTCTCTTTGGTTCTCCTCACTTGCAGGACACTGAAGCTGATCACAGACCCAACCTCTCAGCATCTCTCTCTTTGGTTCTCTCACTTGCAGGACACTGAAGCCTGATCACAGACCCCAACCTCTCACAGCATCTCTCTCTTGGTTCTCTCACTTGCAGGACACTGAAGCCTGATCACCCAACACAGACCCCAACCTCTCAGCATCTCTCTCTTTGGTTCTCTCACTTGCAGGACACTGAAGCCTGATCAACCCAACACAGACCCAACCTCTCAGCATCTCTCTCTTTGGTTCTCTCACTTGCAGGACACTGAAGCCTGATCACCCAACACAGACCCCAACCTCTCAGCATCTCTCTCTTTGGTTCTCTCACTTGCAGGACACTGAAGCCTGATCACAGACCCCAACCTCTCAGCATCTCTCTCTTTGGGTTCTCTCACTTGCAGGACATGAAGCCTGATCACAGACCCCAGCCTCTCAGCATCTCTCTCTTTGGTTCTCTCACTTGCAGGACACTGAAGCCTGATCACAGACCCCAACCTCTCAGCATCTCTCTCTTTGGTTCTCTCACTTGCAGGACACTGAAGCCTGATCACAGACCCCAACCTCTCAGCATCTCTCTCTTTGGTTCTCTCACTTGCAGGACACTGAAGCCTGATCACAGACCCCAACCTCTCAGCATCTCTCTCTTTGGTTCTCTCACTTGCAGGACACTGGAGCCTGATCACAGACCCCAACCTCTCAGCATCTCTCTCTTTGGTTCTCTCACTTGCAGGACACTGAAACCTGAACACAGACCCCAACCTCTCAGCATCTCTCTCTTTGGTTCTCTCACTTGCAGGACACTGAAGCCTGAATCACAGACCCCAACCTCTCAGCATCTCTCTCTTTGGTTCTCTCACTTGCAGGACACTGAAGCTGATCACAGACCCCAACCTCTCAGCATCTCTCTCTTTGGTTCTCTCACTTGCAGGACACTGAAGCCTGATCACAGACCCCAACCTCTCAGCATCTCTCTCTTTGGTTCTCTCACTTGCAGGACACTGAAGCCTGATCACAGACCCCAACCTCTCAGCATCTCTCTCTTTGGTTCTCTCACTTGCAGGACACTGAAGCCTGATCACAGACCCCCCAAACCCCTCAGCATCTCTCTCTTTGGTTCTCTCACTTGCAGGACACTGAAGCCTGATCACAGACCCCAACCTCCCCAGCATCTCTCTCTTTGGTTCTCTCACTTGCAGGACACTGAAGCCTGATCACCCAACACAGACCCCAACCTCTCAGCATCTCTCTCTTTGGTTCTCTCACTTGCAGGACACTGAAGCCTGATCACCCAACACAGACCCCAACCTCTCAGCATCTCTCTCTTTGGTTCTCTCACTTGCAGGACACTGAAGCCTGATCACCCAACACAGACCCCAACCTCTCAGCATCTCTCTCTTTGGTTCTCTCACTTGCAGGACACTGAAGCCCGATCACAGACCCCAACCTCTCAGCATCTCTCTCTTTGGTTCCTCACTTGCAGGACACTGAAGCCTGATCACAGACCCCCGCCTCTCAGCATCTCTCTCTTTGGTTCTCTCACTTGCAGGACACTGAAGCCTGATCACAGACCCCAACCTCTCAGCATCTCTCTCTTTGGTTCTCTCACTTGCAGGACACTGAAGCCTGATCACAGACCCCAACCTCTCAGCATCTCTCTCTTTGGTTCTCTCACTTGCAGACACTGAAGCCTGATCCAGACCCCAACCTTCAGCATCTCTCTCTTTGGTTCTCTCACTTGCAGGACACTGAAGCCTGATCACAGACCCCAACCTCTCAGCATCTCTCTCTTTGGTTCTCTCACTTGCAGGACACTGAAGCCTGATCACAGACCCCAACCTCTCAGCATCTCTCTCTTTGGTTCTCTCACTTGCAGGACACTGAAGCCTGATCACAGACCCCAACCTCTCAGCATCTCTCTCTTTGGTTCTCTCACTTGCAGGACACTGAAGCCTGATCACAGACCCCAACTCTCAGCATCTCTCTCTTTGGTTCTCTCACTTGCAGGACACTGAAGCCTGAACACAGACCCCAACCTCTCAGCATCTCTCTCTTTGGTTCTCTCACTTGCGGACACTGAAGCCTGAACACAGACCCCAACCTCTCAGCATCTCTCTCTTTGGTTCTCTCACTTGCAGGACACTGAAGCCTGATCACAGACCCCAACCTCTCAGCATCTCTCTCTTTGGTTCTCTCACTTGCAGGACACTGAAGCCTGATCACAGACCCCAACCTCTCAGCATCTCTCTCTTTGGTTCTCTCACTTGCAGGACACTGAAGCCTGACACAGACCCAACTCTCGCATCCTCTCTTGGTCTCCACTGCAGACACTGAGCCCGATCACGACCCCAACCTCTCAGCTCTCTCTCTTGGTTCTCTCACTTGCAGGACACTGAAGCCTGATCACAGACCCCAACCTCTCAGCATCTCTCTCTTTGGTTCTCTCACTTGCAGGACACTGAAGCCTGATCACAGACCCCAACCTCTCAGCATCTCTCTCTTTGGTTCTCTCACTTGCAGGACACTGAAGCCTGATCACAGACCCCAACCTCTCAGCATCTCTCTCTTTGGTTTCCTCACTTGCAGGACACTGAAGCCTGATCACAGACCCCAACCTCTCAGCATCTCTCTCTTTGGTTCTCTCACTTGCAGGACACTGAAGCCTGATCACAGACCCCAACCTCTCAGCATCTCTCTCTTTGGTTCTCTCACTTGCAGGACACTGAAGCCTGATCACAGACCCCAACCTCTCAGCATCTCTCTCTTTGGTTCTCTCACTTGCAGGACACTGAAGCCTGATCACAGACCCCAACCTCTCAGCATCTCTCTCTTTGGTTCTCTCACTTGCAGGACACTGAAGCCTGATCACAGACCCCAACCTCTCAGCATCTCTCTCTTTGGTTCTCTCACTTGCAGGACACTGAAGCCTGATCACAGACCCCAACCTCTCAGCATCTCTCTCTTTGGTTCTCTCACTTGCAGGACACTGAAGCCTGATCACAGACCCCAACCTCTCAGCATCTCTCTCTTTGGTTCTCTCACGTTTCAGGACACTGAGCCTGATCACAGACCCCAACCTCTCAGCATCTCTCTCTTTGGTTCTCTCACTTGCAGGACACTGAAGCCTGATCACAGACCCCAACCTCTCAGCATCTCTCTCTTGGGTTCTCTCACTTGCTGGACACTGAAGCCTGATCACAGACCCAACCTCTCAGCATCTCTCTCTTTGGTTCTCTCACTTGCAGGACACTGAAGCCTGATCACAGACCCCAACCTCTCAGCATCTCTCTCTTTGGTTCTCTCACTTGCAGGACACTGAAGCCCGATCACAGACCCCAACCTCTCAGCATCTCTCTCTTTGGTTCTCTCACTTGCAGGACACTGAAGCCTGATCACAGACCCCAACCTCTCAGCATCTCTCTCTTTGGTTCTCTCACTTGCAGGACACTGAAGCCTGATCACAGACCCCAACCTCTCAGCATCTCTCTCTTTGGTTCTCTCACTTGCAGGACACTGAAGCCTGATCACAGACCC
This sequence comes from Conus ventricosus, assembly GCA_018398815.1. Classification (NCBI taxonomy): domain Eukaryota; kingdom Metazoa; phylum Mollusca; class Gastropoda; order Neogastropoda; family Conidae; genus Conus; species Conus ventricosus. The sequence continues at coordinate 75,565,629 of CM031616.1, forward strand.
AACCTCTCAGCATCTCTCTCTTTGGTTCTCTCACTTGCAGGACACTGAAGCCTGATCACCCAACACAGACCCCAACCTCTCAGCATCTCTCTTTGGTTCTCTCACTTGCAGGACACTGAAGCCTGATCCCCAACACAGACCCCAACCTCTCAGCATCTCTCTCTTTGGTTCTCTCACTTGCAGGACACTGAAGCCTGATCACCCAACACAGACCCCAACCTCTCAGCATCTCTCTCTTTGGTTGTCTCACCCTTTCAGGACACTGAAGCCTGATCACAGACCCCAACCTCTCAGCATCTCTCTCTTTGGTTCTCTCACTGCAGGACACTGAAGCCTGATCACAGACCCCAACCTCTCAGCATCTCTCTCTTTGGGTTCTCTCACTTGCAGGACACTGAAGCCTGATCACAGACCCCAACCTCTCCCGCATCTCTCTCTTTGGTTCTCTCACTTGCAGGACACTGAAGCCTGATCACAGACCCAACCTCTCAGCATCCTCTCTCTCTGCCTGAGCTCACCCCACTCTCCTCTACTCTCTTTTTGGTTCCTCACTTGCAGGACACTGAAGCCTGATCACAGACCCCAACCTCTCAGCATCTCTCTCTTTGGTTCTCTCACTTGCAGACACTGAGCCTGATCACAGACCAACCTTCAGCACTCCTCTTTGGTCCTCACTTGAGCGAGCACATTGTGAGAGCAGCGACCAGAACCCACTGCGATGGCCGTGGGAGCGCGTCGTCAACGTCTCCACCAGCATGGATGCAGCGACCTGAGTCAGAAGTACTCTGACCCCAGCTTAGAGAAGTTCAAGTGGTGTGTGTGTGTGTGTGTGTGGAGGTGTGTGTGTGTGTGTGAGTGTGTGTGTGCAGTGTGCAGTGTGTGGTGGTGTGTGAGTGTGTGGATTGTGTGTGTATGTGTGTGTGTGTGTGTGTGTGTGTGTGTGTGTGTTGTGTGTGTGTGTGTGTGTGTGTGTGTGTGTGTGTGTGTGTGTGTGTGTATGTGTGTGTGTGGATGGTGTGTGTGTGTGTGTGTGTGTGTGTGTGTGTGTGTGTGTGTGTGTGTGTGTTGTGTGTGTCTGTGTGTGTGTGGTGTGTGTGTGTACTTGTGTGTGTGTGTGTGTGATGTGTGTGTGTGTGTACCTCTGTGTGTGTGTGTGTGTTGTGTGTGTGTGTGTGTGTGTGTGTGTGTGCATCTGTGGTGTGTGTGTGTGTGTGTGTGTGTGTGTGTGTGTGTGTTACCTGTGTGTGGTGTGTGTGTGTGTGTGTGTGTGGTGTGGTGTGTGGTGTGTGCATATCTGTGGTGTGTGTGTACCTGTGTGTGTGTGTGTGTGTGTGTGTGTGTGTGTGTGTGTGTGCATCTATGGTGTATGTGTGGTGTGTGTGTGTGAGTGTGTGTGAGTGTGTGTGTGTGTGTGTGTGTGTGTACATGCGTGTGCGCACACTTATGCAAATGCTTACATGTATATGTGTGTGTTTATGTATTTAGATGTCTATTTCCTGACATCACTGTTGTTCATTTGATTATTTATTTTCATACTTATAGCCTGTATCGTTATGTTATGTTCCTTTTTCGTTGCATTACTGATGACATTACATCAGCCTTTTTCATTACATTGTGTATTGTAATAGGTCACTATCGTTCATGACATTCCTGATTACATACCATCAACCTCTTTCTTTACACAACCTTTTTTTTTTTTTTTTTTTTTACAAAAGTCTGTTTTATTTTGTTGCTAATTGTGATACAACGCCCTTTGTCTTGCATTTCCTGCTGTGTTACGTCAACTGTTACATTTCATTGTCTCTTGTATTACGTCAACTGTTACATTTCATTGTCTCTTGTATTACATCAACTGTTACATTTCATTGTCTCTTGTATTACGTCAACTGTTACATTTCATTGTCTCTTGTGTTACGTCGCGGTCGGCTGGGCTATAAGCAACATTATCTTATCTTATCTTGTGTTACGTCAACTGTTACATTTCATTGTCTCTTGTGTTACGTCAACTGTTACATTTCATTGTCTCTTGTGTTACGTCAACTGTTACATTTCATTGTCTCTTGTGTTACGTCAACTGTTACATTTCATTGTCTCTTGTATTACGTCAACTGTTACATTTCATTGTCTCTTGTATTACGTCAACTGTTACATTTCATTGTCTCTTGTATTACGTCAACTGTTACATTTCATTGTCTCTTGTATTACGTCAACTGTTACATTTCATGAAACATATTGCATCAGCCTCTTTCATTTCATTGTTTCTTATATCACATCAATCTTTTTCATTGCATTACTTTTTTGTTTTGTTATTTTAGTAATTATCAGCTTTCCTTGTGTTAGTTGACATCAACCCATTTTATTGCGTTTCCTACTGTGTTTACCACCTTTTTAAATGCATTACCTTGTATATTCATCAACTTTTTACATTGCATTACCCATTTTATTACATCTTCGTTTTTCATAAAATTATTTGCTATGTTACATGAACGTTTTTTCATTTAATTACTTTTTTTTTTATTATATCGATCTTTTTCATTTCATCACCTATAGTATTACATCAATCTTTTTCATATCATTAGATAGAGTATTGCATCAGTCTTTTGAATTAATTACCTGTAGTATCACATCAGTCTTTTTCATTGCATTACCTGCAGTATCACATCAGTCTTTCATTTCATTACCTTTAGTATTACATCAGTCTTTCATTTCATTACCTGTAGTATTACATCAGTCTTTTTCATTGCATTACCTGTAGTATCACATCAGTCTTTTTCATTGCATTACCTGCAGTATCACATCAATCTTTTTCATTGCATTACCTGTAGTATCACATCAGTCTTTTTCATTGCATTACCTGCAGTATCACATCAATCTTTTTCATTGCATTACCTGTAGTATCACATCAGTCTTTTTCATTGCATTACCTGCAGTATTACATCAATCTTTTTTCATTCATTACCTGTAGTATTACATCAACTTTTTTCATTTCACCACCTGCAGTATCACCATCAACCTTGTCATTTCACCACCTGCAGTATCACCATCAACCTCTGATCTCCCTGCAGGCCCAAGACAACCCCTACTGCTCCGCGTGACACGCTTCAGCGCTTTGTGTACGAAGACGGCTTCATCGCCTGCTCGTCCAACCATAACCTGGTGCTGGCGGCGGTGGTGCAGGAGGGGCAGAACAGTGAGGTCATCCTGGCCAAACGCCTGCCGGACGACCTCAGTCAGCGCTGGTTAATCCAGAGTAACGGGTCAGTGGGCAGAGTCGGTCAGTTAAGGGTCATTCCCAAGGTGGTGTGGACTGGAGTTTAGCTGGTCGTGTGTGTGTGTGTGTGTGTGTGTGTGTGTGTGTGTGTGTGTGTGTGTGTGTGTTTATGTATGTGTGTGAGTGTGAAAGAGAGAGAGTGTGTGTGCGTATGTGAAAGAGAGAGAGTGAGTGTATATGTGTGTGTGTGTGGAAAAAAGAGAGAGGGGTGTGTGAAAGAGAGAGAGAGAGTGTATTATGTGTGTGAGAGTATGGGCGAGTGTTTTTAGGTGGATTTTATTTTATTGCATGCTTAGCCAATTTGTGTTTGAAACAATAAAGAAGGTAACAAATTTATAATAGTAGTGATGCATTCGTCCTCTTCTCCATGTAGCAGTTCCACCAGAAGGGCAGGGTGCTCACGGCCACTTAGTCAGTCCATCGCAAAGGAAACTGTGGTTTTAGCCTCACCTTGACTCATGGTTTTGAAGTAAACTGCTGCTCAACAGTGTCTGTAAATGGCAGACAGCCATGTGCGGGAGCCATTTGGACCAAGCAAATACAGAATCTAGAAGACGATTAGAAAGATGAGTTTTTCCATACATTTCTGTTTGAGTCATTCACGTTGAGTAAAGTGCTGTCGAAAGAATTAGACCCTTTGGCGTAATACTTCCATAGAATTTTGAAAAGAAAAAAATTGAAAAGATATGAAACTTTGAGGCTGCGTGGGTATCCTGAAAGGGATGCACGAAAGAGATCCCTCCGTTGAATTACTCACTAAGCTGATCAGATTCACTTTGGTTCCAAAGCAGGCGTGTCTGGCAAAATACTGGCTGCTTCTTCTTCTTCTTCTTCTTCTTCTTCTTCTTCTTATTCTTCTTCTTCTTCTTCTTCTTCTTCTTCTTCTTAGTACACTCAGACAGGAACCCCAGAGGCACTGACGAAGGCTGCTGTACGGTGGAGGCCCTCCAGAGATCCACAGAGCTTCTCCCTAGTCGATGTGTCGGCAGGCCAGGTCTCTGCCCTTAGCTTTTCATGTGTGGGACAGTCCTGCAGTAAGTGTTCCACTGAACTGAAGTGAAACCATTTATTGTCAGATTAACCCTAGGTTGTACTGACTAAGTACAACTGTTGGTTGCACTGACTGAAGTGTCCCACGGTCATCGGGGCTGTACCGTATGGGGCGCCCTGAAGACTTGCCGGTGTGAAACGCTTGGATCAACCGAAAGAGATGCAATCCTTCATTTTGGCAAATTCAGTATACTGAGTGACAAAGGAGCGCAGAA
>CM031616.1:75570264-75615264 GCA_018398815.1 Conus ventricosus
AACAAAGCTTTCAAACAAAGGCATTTTGTTTGTGTCCCGCAGGGAGATCCGATCTCGATACAACCAGAAGCAAGTGCTGACAGTGTCCTTCCCCACCGACATGAACATCAAGGGAAGCGACTCTCAGCCCCAGCCTTTGGCGGGCTGTGCTGTCATCCTCCAGAGCCGACGCCTGAACCAGTTTGGTCATGCTCATCAGCGCTGGCGCTACGACGCGGAGACCGGGTTCATTCTGGCCTTCAACACTGACCTGCCGGACAAAGGTCAGCTGGGTGAAATGTGTGTGGTCATAGTTTGTTTTGCCATTGCTTTCAGAGGTCCAGACAGAAAAATGTTTCATCACTTCTTGCCATTGCTTTATTACCCTGTGTGTGTGTGTACTGAGTTGGTATTTTGCTTTGTCTTACTTTTACTTTGCTCACCTTTTGTATGGTTGTCACGACCGACCCCTGAAGATCTGCCCTGACAGGATCGGTCTAGATGGGAGTGAAGGGAGTGACTGACCTCACACGCCTCGCAAGAGCCCACACAAGAAAGATTACGATACAACACCCCATTTATTCACATCGACACACACAATCGCAAATAAATATTTCAACACACGCACCATGCACAATCACAATCAAGCATCCCAACACACACAACATGCACAATCACAATCAAGCATTCCAACACACACAACATGCACAATCACAATCAAGCATTTCACTATACGACATATACACATAAATAAACATGTATAAATAAACATTTCCAGCACCCATCCCTTTCCATGTCATGTAGTGCCCCCACACCCTTGCCTCCCGAAGTCTACTGGGAGCACCCTGTCGCACTAGGTGCTCCAAACCGGGTCGGTTCTTGAAGAGAGTCGTTCAAGGCCGACACCCTTGACACACACAAACCGACGGTGGAGAGTGCGTCCCGGGGGGGGGGGGGGGGGGGGGGGGACGCGGCGTTGTTGCTGGAGGTCCTGGATGGGGATCAGGACCGGCCGGTCAAGTTCACGGGCTTTTCCACCAGTACGTGGCCTCAACCAGTGCGTGGTCCCAACCAGTGCGTGACACCGACCAGTGCGCGGTACCAACCAGTGCGTGGCCCCAACCAGTGCGTGGCACCAACCAGCGCGCGGCACCAACCAGTGCGCGGTCCCAACCAGTGCGTGGCACCAACCAGTGCGTGGCCCCAACCAGTGCGTGGCACCAACCAGTCCAAGCTCCGGGTGGAGCCCCCGGGAAGAGGGAAAAGGTAACAGCTAGGAAAGAAGAGAGGAGGGAAGGGCACTGGAACCCCGCAGTCAGTACAGTTTGACCCATGCTGTTAAATCCTAACAGCCACTCGCATGATGGGCGAGGGGAGGTCTACTAAATACACCAACAACACCAGCTCAACACAGACCTGAGCATAACACAGTAAACCAATCAAATCAGGAATGTTCGTTAAAGTCTTCTCACACGAAGCAGGTAAGAGACTGCATTAAATTAACAGGCTATAAAACAAATATGAATTATCTTCATCCTTCTCTCACTCACGTTTAACATTTTCCTTTCTTAGGAACTGAACTAATTGCTTTACATCTGCCACCACATTTGCCAATAATAATAATTCAATGGCACAATTATCCCCACATTTTATATCAATATTTCAATGCATAAACAAATCTCCAACCACACATCTAAACGACTAGTCATGCGTACGCACGCTCGCGAACATAAAACTCGTTCTCCTTGCACACACAAACAGACGGTGGCCGAAGAATAAGAGTCCGGCGAATGTGACAGGGGCGGACGAGCGAGACCAAGCAAGTACCAACCCTGAATCACCAGGTTCTCTCCCATCCCCACCGACTACCGCATCACCAGATGCATAAACAGGAGAAAGAATTTTGGATATAATTTAGAATGGCCAGGTTAAAGATTGAATTAACCAGAGAAAAGGTCTCAAACAATATTTCTTTTACAATTTTGAAAACAAAAGAAAATTGCGCAAAAGAGAAGAATAAGCCGGCTAACAACAAAAAAACAAAACAAACAAACCACGAAACTGATGCTTACCAGCTACCCGTGGGTGACCCCGAAGAGGCGGGTCAAACGACTCTCTCTGCCCTCTGTCCAGTCGAGAGGACAGCAGCGCAGATGCGGAAAAAAGATGAAGTGATGTCTCTCCCCTACAGGCCGACTGTAGGGATGAAGGTACCGACCGTACCTTCGACGACGTGGTGGAGAACCAAAAACAGAGCAGGCGCTCTCAGAGACATCTTCCGCTCGAGTGAAGAGAAAACCTGCCTAAGCGATGGCGGCCAACATGCCACGCTACGTCACAGAGTGAGCATACCTCAAGCTAAAAGAAATGAAGCACGTGCGACAGGTAAAAAGACAGGCGAGAGGCCGATAGACAGCAAGTTCGAGAGAAAGGTACCAGCCATCCATGAACCTGCAGGATGAATTGCACGGGCAGTGGAATTAGAGAGAGAGAGAGAGAGAAAGCAAACCGAACTTGAGCTGAACTACACCAAAGTGCAACCGCACCACAAGCCACACCAAGGGACGGACACGCGACAACAACAACGATAATAAACAAATGAACAATTCCACCACCCTAGATGGGTCAATCGTCGTAGGCCTCGTGACAAACTCGTGACAATGGTCATTGTGCTGGATGTTTGCTAGGTATTTTTTTATATTTCTGTGTGTATGATCTTTGTGTAGCCGGGTGCTAACAGTGTTTCGTTTGGTTACTTTTCGTGGATGAAAATGTTTTGTTCGAGAGTTATCTTCCCCTTACCTCCCTTGGTCGAATCTCCTTTTTTTATTGTGTAAATTCTTTAAATCATGAATACCTCAGAACACAAGGAATAAAATGCAGTAAGTCACATTTGACAATTTTGTTCATGTACTAAATCATTGCTGATTAATGTCCCAGAGTGAAGCCACTTTTAACAAGCTTACGTCATATTTTCCTTTATTTCGATGAAAAATACTAAACAGCGTGAAATAATTTTACAATGAATGAATAGCTGGCATTTCGCTCTTTTCATACATATAAACTTCATTTTCCGAGACAGTGTCTAAGTGGAGAATTCTGTTGTTAAAAATTACTAGAAAACACAGCTGACTTTTCACTTCGCTGGGCCGTCGGCACCCACTTTTGACACAATTTTCAACTGAAAAATACTCTGTTGAAACGGTCTGTTAAATAATAAATTCTACACATTTTCAGTTGTATTCATAACAAAAAATGGAGTCATTAGCAAGATTTCGATCGGGAAGTCCGAATTTCGTAGAATGATAATTCGGATCAAAACTCCGACAGTAAACAAAGAAGGCGACTCGCTAAAGGGGCCGGCGCTGTCAGTCATTTCGTATAGTCGCAAGCTTGTACAGAAAAGATCATAGGAATGCGATATACGAAATGAAAGCTTATGGATTTTACTTTTAACATGCATCTTCAGATTCTTCGGTTTTCCTCTTACTTTTTGTAAAATCAAGAATTATTCAATGTTCATTCGACAGACAATTGAAAATGGCGCCAAGATTGCTCGTGCGAAATACCAGTTTAGAGAAAATATGGGCTTCTCAACCCAGTACGGTTGTAATGAATCAAATACATTAATTTTTGTGACTTCAGCGACGTACATACAACTATGTAGGTTCTGAGGTATTCATGATTTAAAGAATTTACACAATAAAAAAAGGAGATTCGACCAAGGGAGGTAAGGGGAAGATAACTCTCGAACAAAACATTTTCATCCACGAAAAGTAACCAAACGAAACACTGTTAGCACCCGGCTACATCCCCCCCCCTACTCTGTTACAACCAGCGTCCTCGCTGGCACAAAAATGACATAAAAATGGCAGAGTTATCAAGTAGGGGTGCAAAAATCAATCAATGAAAAAATAAAGCTTCAGCCATCAAGTCTTTAGAGGCATGACTACCCCAAAACAAAACACATCAATGCATCAAAACATCAAAACATCTTGTTCTCCCTCTCATTCTTTGCATTCACATTATTCCGACTATCAAGGGCTTGCTCTTTTAAACAAGGCGTCTGAAAGCCAGGATTCACATTGACTAAAATGGACATGTATTTTAAACAAAAATTCCAAAAAGTCAAATACAAAATGACAACAAAGGATTCCTTTCATGAACAAAACCCGGACTTTGGGTACATAAAGTGACTAAACTGGACTTGATATTTAAAACAAAGTTCCAAGTCGGACATCAGAAATCATTAGGAACATGTGTTAAAACCCAAAGCACTGGGTAGGTACCAAGTGACAATAATGGACTTGTTATGTAAACAAAATTCCAAGATGTCAGGTACTAAAAATGACTTTGCAAGGATTTGTTATTTTAAACATTCCAAGAAGGTCAGGTACAGAATATACTTGGCAGGATTTATCAAAACCCAAAACACGGGGTGCCAACATGACAATAATGGACTTGCTATTTGAACAAAAATCCATAAAGTCAGACATAGCACGATAAAAGTGAAAAAAAAAAGGATTTATCAAAACTCAAAACACGGGGTGCCAACGTGACAATAATGGACTTGCTATTTGAACAAAAATCCATAAAGCCAGACATAAAATATACTCGGAAGGATTCCTTTAAATCCAAAGTATTGGTTACCAAATGACAAAATTCCATTAAGTCAAATATAAAGCGGCAAAAACAGATTTTGCTATAGACTCCTTTGTGTCAAGTCCCCAGGAAGGTATGATTTGGCTGGGTTTTGTCATTTTGAACAAAATTTCCCCAAAAGTCAAACTCAACCTAGTTCCTTCACAACTACTGTTAGCACAAAAAAACAGGGGCACATTGGGTAGGCACCGAGTGACAACAATGGACTTGTTATTTGAACAAAATTCCAAAATGTCAAGTACCAAAATGACTTAGAGAGGATTTGTTATTTAAAACAACATTCCAAGAAAGTCGGGTACAAAATATACTTTGAATGGATTTGTTAAATTCCAGGGCATTGGGTACCAAGCGACAACAATGGGCTTGTTATTTGAACAAGATTCCATAAAGTCCGGTACAAAATGGCAAACGGAATTTGCTATAAAATCCTTAGCCAGTACTGCTGGCTTCTGAAAAACCGCGGCATACATTATCCAACCTGAAGAACAAACATATATACTAGCTTGTGCAAAAAAAGACAAATAATTGGTTAACAACCAGTCCACAGCACCTCTTCCCAAAAGGAGGTATTCAGCGATCTTCATAAATCAGTCCAGGAATATATTTACTGTCTCGTGTAACATCCGACCGAATCAGTTAAATGAAAGAGTTCCTGGTCATCCAGGCAGGCACTGAGGTCATACCTTTTTGTTGGTTTCCCTACCAGACGCGTAGGCCGCCGTGGGTCTGGCGTAGGTGGGCCAGTAGCACATTGGAGAACTGGGGAGAGCAGCGCGATGTGGTCACCCCAGCCACAGCGTCTCCCACCAGGCAGCAGGGCCAGGACGAGACCATCTCCGAGCATGGGTCCCATCTCCAGCACCTCCGGCGGAAAGTCAACCAGGCTGGGGATGGACCACTGCAGGTCCGCAGCTGTGCGACGGGCACACAGCACCCAGGACGACGGCCCAGGCGGAGGCGACGGAGGTCGGCACCCGTGAAAACCGGGGACAAACCCCAGTCCTCTGCCCCTGCCAGCAGCCAGAATGCTGACAAGCGACATGGCCCAGCAGCACCCAGGCGACAGGCAAAGTCCATTTTGCCTCAGCTGTCACCAGGAGAGATGCGCCGACTGCAGCAGGAGGATCCATCCATCGGGCCAGCTCTCTCTCTCCTCCCGGCCAGAGAAGCCCGCAGCTGGCGAGAATAGGGAGCTGATGCAGGGGGTGCAGAGATAGTTGGCTGACCATGGCGTCCGGTCTTCTTGGGCTGTGTCTCCTTGGTCCTTCTGTCTCCGATCCTGCTCGCAGCGCCAGTTGTGATGGTGTGGAGGGGTAAGGGGTGTAACACAAAATTCTGTTGGTTCCGGCCTCACGAGGCTCGTTTCGCCTCGGCACCGCGGTGCTGGCTTTGCGGCTCGGTACATGCTTATAAAAGTCAAGCGTTGTGTGAGAATGGATCAGTGTTCCCCTAGAGTCCCATGATGTGAGCGACTGGCGTGAGAGAGAGAGAGAGCGCTCAGTGCGCTGAGCGCTGGGCGAGAGAGCTCCTTGCCATGGGAGAGAAATAAAGACAAGAAGAACTCCAAGTCGTCCACTGCGTCTTCTTGACTGGCTGCTGTCCCTTGGTTCCTGCACTCCTCACCATCTGCCTGTCTTCACCTGCACACCCCTTACCCCTCCACACCATCACATTTGTGTTGGAATTTAACTTTCTTTCCCTGTTTCTTTGTGATCCTGTCTTAGTTGTGGAATTTGTTCAGTTCCAGCTGTCTTTTACATAGAGTTTGGCACACTGTTGACTGGGCTTTAGACTGGGCTGTGGACAGGGCTGTGTACTGGGCGGTGGACAGGGCTGTGGACAGGGCTGTGGACAAGGCTGTGGACTGGGCGGTGGACAGGGCTGTGGACAGGGCTATTGACTGGGCTTTGGACAGGGCTATGGGCTGTGCACTGGGCTATTGATTGGGCTTTGGACAGGGCTATGGGCTGTGGACTGGGCTATTGACTGGGCTTTGGACAGGGCTATGGGCTGTAGACTGGGCTACTGATTGGGCTTTGGACAGGGCTATAGACTGGGCTGTGGACAGGGCTATTGACTGGGCTTTGGACAGGGCTATGGGCTGTGGACTGGGCTATTGATTGGGCTTTGGACAGGGCTATGGGCTGTGGACTGGGCTATTGATTGGGCTTTGGACAGGGCTATGGGCTGTGGACTGGGCTATTGATTGGGCTTTGGACAGGGCTATAGACTGGGCTGTGGACAGAGCTATTGACTGGGCTGTGGACTGGGCTATTGACTAGGCTGTGGACAGGGCTGTGATCTGGGCTAAGTTCAGGGCTATGGACAGGGCTGTGGACAGGGCTATGGACAGGGCTGTGGACAGGGCTATGGACTGGGCTGTGGATAGGGCTATGGACAGCGCTATGGACAGGGCTGTGATCTGGGCTGTGGACAGGGCTGTGGACAGCGCTATGGACAGTGCTATGGACAGGGCTGTGATCTGGGCTATGGACAGGGCTGTGGACAGGGCTGTGATCTGGGCTATGGGCAGGGCTATGGACAGGGCTGTGGACAGGGCTATGGACAGGGCTGTGGACAGGGCTATGGACAGGGCTGTGGACAGGGCTGTGATCTGGGCTATGGACAGGGCTGTGGACAGGGCTATGGACAGGGCTGTGATCTGGGTTATGGACAGGGCTATGGACAGGGCTGTGGACTGGGCTGTGGACAGGGCTATGGACAGGGCTGTGGACAGGGCTGTGATCTGGGCTATGGACAGGGCTGTGGACTGGGCTGTTGACAGGGCTATGGACAGGGCTATGGACAGGGCTGTGATCTGGGCTATGGACAGGGCTATGGACAGGGCTGTGATCTGGGCTATGGACAGGGCTGTGGACAGGGCTATGGACAGCGCTATGGACAGAGCTATGGACAACGCTATGGACAGGGCTGTGGACAGGGCTATGGACAGGGCTGTGATCTGGGCTATGGACAGGGCTGTGGACAGGGCTGTGATTTGGGCTATGGACAGGGCTGTGGACAGGCCTATGGACAGCGCTATGGACAGGGCTGTGGACAGGGCTATGGACTGGGCTGTGATCTGGGCTATGGACAGGGCTGTGGACAGGGCTATGGACTGGGCTGTGATCTGGGCTATGGACAGGGCTGTGGACAGGACTATGGACTGGGCTGTGATCTGGGCTATGGACAGGGCTGTGGACAGGGCTATGGACTGGGCTGTGATCTGGGCTATGGACAGGGCTGTGATCTGGGCTAGGGACAGGGCGGTGGACAGGGCTGTGGACTGGGCTGTGGACTGGGCTGTGATCTGGGCTATGGACAGGGCTGTGGACAGGGCTATGGACAGGGCTGTGGACTGGGCTGTGATCTGGGCTATGGACAGGGCTGTGATCTGGGCTGTGGACAGGGCTATGGACAGGGCTATGGACTGGGCTGTGATCTGGGCTATGGACAGGCTGTGGACAGGACTATGGACTGGGCTGTGATCTGGGCTATGGACAGGGCTGTGGACAGGGCTATGGACTGGGCTGTGATCTGGGCTATGGACAGGGCTGTGATCTGGGCTAGGGACAGGGCGGTGGACAGGGCTGTGGACTGGGCTGTGATCTGGGCTATGGACAGGGCTGTGGACAGGGCTATGGACAGGGCTGTGGACTGGGCTGTGATCTGGGCTATGGACAGGGCTGTGATCTGGGCTGTGGACAGGGCTATGGACAGGGCTGTGGACTGGGCTGTGATCTGGGCTATGGACAGGGCTGTGATCTGGGCTATGGACAGGGCTGTGGACAGGGCTGTGGACTGGGCTGTGATCTGGGCTATGGACAGGGCTGTGGACAGGGCTATGGACAGGGTTATGATCTGGGCTATGGACAGGGCTGTGGACAGGGCTATGGGCAGGGCTGTGATCTGGGCTATGGACAGGGCTGTGGACAGGGCTGTGATCTGGGCTATGGACAGGGCTATGGACTGGGCTGTGATCTGGGCTATGGACAGGGCTGTGATCTGGGCTATGGACAGGGCTGTGGACAGGGCTGTGATCTGGGCTATGGACAGGGCTGTGGACTGGGCTGTGATCTGGGCTATGGACAGGGCTGTGATCTGGGCTGTGGACAGGGCTGAGGACTGGGCTATGGACAGGGCTATGGAGAGGGCTGTGGACAGTGCTATGGACAGGGCTGAGGACTGGGCTGTGATCTGGGCTATGGACAGGGCTGTGATCTGGGCTATGGACATGGCTGTGGACAGGGCTATGGACAGGGCTTTTGACAGGGCTATGGACAGGGCTGTGATCTGGGCTATGGACAGGGCTGTGGACAGGGCTGTGGACAGGGCTGTGATCTGGGCTATGGACAGGGCTGTGGACAGGGCTATGGACAGGGCTGTGATCTGGGCTATAGACAGGGCTGTGGACAGGGCTGTGATCTGGGCTATGGACAGGGCTGTGGACAGGGCTGTGATCTGGGCTATGGACAGAGCTGTGGACAGGGCTGTGATCTGGGCTATGGACAGGGCTAAGGACAGGGCTGTGATCTGGGCTATGGACAGGGCTGTGGACAGGGCTATGGACAGGGCTGTGGACAGGGCTGTGGACAGGGCTGTGGACAGGGCTATGGACAGGGCTGTGGACAGGGCTATGGACAGGGCTGTGGACAGGGCTGTGATCTGGGCTATGGACAGGGCTGTGGACTGGGCTGTGATCTGGGCTATTTACAGGGCTGTGATCTGGGCTATGGACAGGGCTGTGGACAGGGCTGTGATCTGGGTTATGGACAGGGCTGTGATCTGGGCTGTGATCTGGGCTATGAAGTGGAAACATGCTGCTGACTTTCTGCCACCATACAGATGCATCTCTGAGAGTTCCTCAAAGTTTCTGTCCAGTACTGCAGGGGTCTCATGAACCTGATCAATTCTAGAGGATACACTGGAAAAAGCACGGAGCACAGTAGTGTTACTTACTACAGTATAGCCCAGTCGGGAAGTTGCTGCCCAGAACAGGATGCCTTGGCGTCATTGTGATCATCTTCATCTACATTGATCAGCATCTGTATGAGCCCCAGCCATGTATCTTTGAATCACACTGCATCCAGAGACGCATGGTTGTGGACATTTAGATCAAAAGGGTCTCAGTTTCTCTGGCCCTTCCTGCCCTGCTGCCTTGGTGACTTCAGGTGTGACTGTCTCTCCATGTCCGTTCCTGTGGTGGATTCGTGTCTCAGTCGTTCGTGTGGGCAGGTGTACAGATGCTGTCATGTGGTAGACATGGTGGCATCCTCCAGAAAGCTGGCTCCACGACCAAGCGATTATTGTCAGCAGTAGGAAGCCTATTGACTGCATAAGCATGGTTCACTCATGACCTAAGAAATGGGACAATGGATGAATGACTTGTCTTTGTTGATGTTGTTGTCAAAATTGTTGCTGAAATTCAAGTAATTATAGATACCAATTCCATCATCACTGCTGCCACAGTTTTTGTCGCATGAGTATCTTAATTCATGACAAATAATCCTTACAGAAATCACTGCTGCCAACAAGTCAGACGTGTGTACATTTGCCATCGCCGGTCCAGTGGAGATTGACCAACCAGTGAGTGTTGCAGTATTTCCGTCTTATATTTCACTATGATGATGATTATGATGCTGATAATGGTAAAGAATACTTATGTAGCACCTAACCTTGGCAAAAGACCAAGCTATAAGGCGCTTTACAATCCACGCTGTCGTTTACACAACAGCTTGCCTACCTGGGTAGAGCTGACATAAAAGCTGACTGCTGGCGCTTCATTCAGTTATTTCCCATGTCACTCAGTCAATGTCAGTCACTCCATTTTCTTCCTTTATTGTTTTGATTTTCAACGCAGGATGCATGCTCCATTTATACCTGTCATCCTGCAGGATGCATGCTCCATTTATACCTGTCATCCTGCAGGATGCATGCTCCATTTATACCTGTCATCCTGCAGGATGCATGCTCCATTTATACCTGTCATCCTGCAGGATGCATGCTCCATTTATACCTGTCATCCTGCAGGATGCATGCTCCATTTATACCTGTCATCCTGCAGGATGCATGCTCCATTTATACCTGTCATCCTGCAGGATGCATGCTCCATTTATACCTGTCATCCTGCAGGATGCATGCTCCATTTATACCTGTCATCCTCACCAACGCAGGATGCATGCTACATTTATACCAGTCATCCTGCAGGATGCATGCTCCATTTATACCTGTCATCCTCACCAACGCAGGATGCATGCTACATTTATACGTCATCCTGCAGGATGCATGCTCCATTTATACCTGTCATCCAGCAGGATGCATGCTACATTTATACCAGTCATCCTCACCAACGCAGGATGCATGCTACATTTATACCTGTCATCCTGCAGGATGCATGCTACATTTATACCTGTCATCCTGCAGGATGCATGCTACATTTATACCTGTCATCCTCACCAACGCAGGATGCATGCTACATTTATACGTCATCCTGCAGGATGCATGCTACATTTATACCTGTCATCCTGCAGGATGCATGCTACATTTATACCAGTCATCCTCACCAACGCAGGATGCATGCTACATTTATACCAGTCATCCTCACCAACGCAGGATGCATGCTACATTTATACCTGTCATCCTCACCAAATGCCAAACTGGCCTTCTCTTCCCAAAGTTGGTGGTGGAATTTTACATGTCTGCAAGAGGTTAAGCGTGCGTTCACGGATGGAACTTTGCTTCATCATCTCATTCAAAAAATCTTTTTGGAAATGGAGTTAGAACCAATGCTTACCAGGAGGAAGAAATGCCCTTGTGCCTAGACAGCTTGTGGAGATTTGAACCTGCAGCCCACAGAATCATAAGGTTCACAATTCCGATGCTCTACCAACAGAGCTGCTCCGGCCCCCTCCATGCTGAAGTGCCCGTGGAGTGCCCGTGAAGTGCCCGTGGAGTGCCCGTGAAGTGCCCGTGGAGTGGAGTGTGATTTTCAGTCCTGTGTCTGTGTGTTGTGTCTGTCCCCAAGAAAACTCTAAAACATGTAGGCAGATCCTCATGAAATTCTTATACTTTGGGATCTCTGGGGATTAAAGTAACGAAAGGCCAGAGGAAACCTCAGTCAGATTCTGTGTCATGGAGGAAACCTCAGTCAGATTCTGTGTCATGGAGGAAACCTCAGTCAGATTCTGTGTCATGGAGGAAACCTCAGTCAGATTCTGTGTCATGAAGGAAACCTCAGTCAGATTCTGTGTCATGGAGGAAACCTCAGTCAGATTCTGTGTCACGCCTCAGTCAGATTCTGTGTCATGGAGGAAACCACAGTCAGATTCTGTGTCATGGAGGAAACCTTAGTCAGATTCTGTGTCATGAAGGAAACCTCAGTCAGATTCTGTGTCATGAAGGAAACCTCAGTCAGATTCTGTGTCATGAAGGAAACCTCTGTCAGATTCTGTGTCATGAAGGAAATCAGATTCTGTGTCATGAAGGAAACCTCAGTCAGATTCTGTGTCATGAAGGAAACCTCAGTCAGATTCTGTGTCATGAAGGAAACCTCTGTCAGATTCTGTGTCATGAAGGAAACCTTAGTCAGATTCTGTGTCATGAAGGAAACCTCAGTCAGATTCTGTGTCATGGAGGAAACTTCACTGTGTGCAGTTTAGTGCTCATCTAAGAGACATCAGGTGTGTGCAACATGAAATGGAATAAAAGAATTTAAATCACAAAGATAAAGGATAGAGCAGACAGTTGTCAGTTATTAGTAGGTAAACAAAAACACGGAGAGACAGAGAGAGAGAGAGAGACTCGTGTTGAGAGAGAGAGACAACGCACTGAGAGAGAGAGAAACACTTGCGCTGAGAGAGAGAAACACATGCTGAGAGAGAGACATAACGAGAGGGAGAGAGAGACACCCACGCTGAGAGAGAGAGGGAGAGACCGTCGACCAGACTGATTCAGGTTTCAGTTTGATCAAGGTCTGATTTCATGGAGACTCTTCCATATACGGTACACCACACCTGCAAAGCCAGGAGACTACAATGCTTAGAGTCCACAGTTGAATGAATGAAGAAGTGGACAATTAAGTAAAGGAAAAATTAGGAGAAGGAGCTCATTCCTCAGATTTAAACAGACGCCTGACCTGCACATTAACCCAGCACACTGGTCATCATACACAAAGGAATAGTTCAGCTGTAATGTGATGACACAGTACCACTGAGTCAGCGAGGATCCTATAGCATGTGATGATTGAATACCACTGAGTCAGCGAGGATCCATAGCATGTGATGACTGAATACCACTGAGTCAGTGAGGATCCATAGCATGTGATGACTGAATACCACTGAGTCAGCGAGGATCCATATCATGTGATGACTGAATACCACTGAGTCAGCGAGGATCCATAGCATGTGATGACTGAATACCACTGAGTCAGCAAGGATCCATAGCATGTGATGGCTGAATACCACTGAGTCAGCGAGGATCCATAGCATGTGATGACTGAATACCACAGAGTCAGCGAGGATCCATAGCATGTGATGACTGAAACGCATCACTCACATCACTGACATGTGTAAACAAAGTCTGTTGGGGGCATGCAGTTCTTTATCTGTGCAGGGTATGACTCAAGTGAGCAGGATTTACGTCCCTTATATAGGTGGCTGTTTTGATTTCCTCACATGGCGCTGAGTGGCTTGTTTAGCGCTATGGTGCCAGTGAAGTTGGGTATTATTTGAGGAAGTTTCTGGATTTTAGTGAACGGGGCATTGGGATGGGAGTGGGTGGAGGGAAGGAGGGGGGGGGGGGGGGGGGGGTGCAGGGGGGGAGCAGTTTCCCATCAAATACAATGAAAGGATTTTCATACCCTCCAGGTTTCACACATGCATTTAAACATTTTATAGCAAGTTTCACACATGCATTTAAACATTTTACAGCAGGTTTCACACATGCATTTAAACATTTTATAGCAGGTTTCACACATGCATTTAAACATTTTATAGCAGGTTTCACACATGCATTTAAACATTTTATAGCAGGTTTCACACATGCATTTAAACATTTTATAGCAGGTTTCACACATGCATTTAAACATTTTATAGCAGGTTTCACACATGCATTTAAACATTTTATAGCAGGTTTCACACATGCATTTAAACATTTTATAGCAGGTTTCACACATGCATTTAAACATTTTATAGCAGGTTTCACACATGCATTTAAACATTTTATAGCAGGTTTCACACATGCATTTAAACATTTTATAGCAGGTTTCACACATGCATTTAAACATTTTATAGCAGGTTTCACACATGCATTTAAACATTTTATAGCAAGTTTCACACATGCATTTAAACATTTTATAGCAGGTTTCACACATGCATTTAAACATTTTATAGCAGGTTTCACACATGCATTTAAACATTTTATAGCAGGTTTCACACATGCATGTAAACATTTTATAGCAGGTTTCACACATGCATTTAAACATTTTATAGCAGGTTTCACACATGCATGTAAACATTTTATAGCAGGTTTCACACATGCATTTAAACATTTTATAGCAGGTTTCACACATGCATTTAAACATTTTATAGCAGGTTTCACACATGCATTTAAACATTTTATAGCAGGTTTCACACATGCATTTAAACATTTTATAGCAGGTTTCACACATGCATTTAAACATTTTATAGCAGGTTTCACACATGCATTTAAACATTTTATAGCAGGTTTCACACATGCATTTAAACATTTTATAGCAGGTTTCACACATGCATGTAAACATTTTATAGCAGGTTTCACACATGCATTTAAAATTTTATAGCAGGTTTCACACATGCATGTAAACATTTTATAGCAGGTTTCACACATGCATTTAAACATTTTATAGCAGGTTTCACACATGCATTTAAACATTTTATAGCAGGTTTCACACATGCAATTAAACATTTTATAGCAGGTTTCACACATGCATTTAAACATTTTATAGCAGGTTTCACACATGCATTTAAACATTTTATAGCAGGTTTCACACATGCATTTAAACATTTTATAGCAGGTTTCACACATGCATTTAAACATTTTATAGCAGGTTTCACACATGCATTTAAACATTTTATAGCAGGTTTCACACATGCATTTAAACATTTTATAGCAGGTTTCACACATGCATTTAAACATTTTATAGCAGGTTTCACACATGCATTTAAACATTTTAGGTTTTGGTTCTCATAAACTTGTCATTTTCTCTAAAAAAAAAAAAAGAAGATCTATCAGAAGTGACATTTTGGTGTAAAACAGAACTTATGTCAGCAATCCCGCATAAACATTTTGTTGCTGGCAAAATTGAAGGTCGTAGAGATTAATGAATCAGTCCTTTCTGACATGAAAAGGTGGGTTCTATTTTCCTTGTGTTAGAATTGTTTTGAGGTGATACTTAACTCAGAGGGCTAACAGTCTTCCTGGAAGGAGGTTGGCTGTCATTTTACATATCTCTACATAGTGTGAAATATAGAATCTGTTCCTCAGTGTCCTTGTTCACATGCATGTCAGTTGATAGAAAGTCTTCAGAACAGCAGTGTGCCCTTGTGTTATGAGAATAGATTGACTTGTATTTTGTCTTTATAGTCAAATAGGTCCAAAAGTTCAGAAATGGCACACACTATGTTTAGATCAGGAAAAGAGTACCTCTGCTTTGTGTCAAAAGGCTGAAAGTATCGGCTTTCAAAAAGAAGAAGCGTGATTGTGGTTTAATGTTTGGGAACTCTTTGTGACAAAATGCTGGACAGGAGTAAGGAATAATGGAACGATTCTAGACTACCATTAAGCGGACAAACTGTACAACTTTTTTTTTTCTTTTTTCAAAAAGGTATTGTTTATGTAACGAAACGCAGTGATACCCACTCAGGAAGGTTTATGTGTATTTCTCTCCCTTGTCAAGGGCTACAAAGCAGAGATCACCTCACGCAAGGGGACAAAAGGGCTGAAAGTGTGCGTGTCTTGTGCTCGGGCCATGCGGGGACGACACAAGCTGGAGGCGCTGCCCCCTAGTACACCCTTCGCCTGTGCCATGGGAGAGGGTCAGTGTGTGTGTGTGTGTGTGTATGTGTGTGTATTTGTGTGTGTGTGTATTTTTGTGTGTGTGTGTGTATTTGTGTATGTGCGTGTGTGTGTTTGTGTGTGTGTGTACATGCTCTCCTGTTTAACATTTTTTCTCTAGAAGTGACATTAGATGTGTGTGTGTGTGTGTGTGCACATACACGCATGCATGTATTCATATATGTGTGTCTGAGTGCGTGTTCATGCATGTATGAATTTTTCACATAAACCTGCACAAAAAATAGCGTGATATTTAGTCAGCTCTGCACAGCAGGAGACAAGCACAGGTCACCATCATGGTCAACACCAGCAAAGTGCTCCAAGGTGTTTCACAGTGACACAGTCACACACCACAGTGGAACCCCACTGCTTCATTTCAATCATTCTCATCTTCAGTGATCATCATCTACACCTGTTCTTCTCTCACTTTTCAGCGTATCAAGGGGAGCTCACTTTGAGGGTGAAAAAAAAGCAGATGACTTAGCTCCCTTGATTTTTCTTTTTTTTTCTTCTTTTTTTTTTGGTATGTGTCTTTCTCAGGAGTTATGTTCAAAGTTTGGTGAGGCGTACAATGTGCTTGAGAAGTAAAATTTTCTTTTTGAATTTAAGAGAAAAAAATTTTGCGTTAATTCCTTTGTGCATGCCCATCTTGCGCCAAATTTGACAACGCTAAGTGATTGCCAGTTCTTCATTTTTGTTTGCCCCGAGTGTTGTTTATCTGGCCTGAAGAAGGCCTGAGAGGTTGAAACGCGTCATGTTTTGTCTCGTGATTCGTTTGTCCTCGTTGTTTGTCCCTGAGTTATCATAAACCCTTGTTAAGATTTCAGTTCTCTTATTTCTTTGATGTGCTTATGCATGGTTTGCCGTGCAGCCAAGAAACACAAGCTGACGTCCACGGGCAGTTTCCGTGTGCTGAACGGCAAGGTGGACCTGTCCACGCACGAGGCTGACATCACTCTTCAGAAGTGGGAGGAGCAGCTGGAGAACCTCCGCCAGCAGACGACCTTGACCATCTACAAAGAGATCAACGCCCGCCCGCACGGTCATCACGGTCAAGGTCATGGCTTACAAGAACGGAGAAGGTCGTAATGCGGGCCGGTGAAATCGTCTGTGGTCGACGGTTGAGGGGTGAGTGTGCAGAGGGGGAGGTGGTGAGGGGATGGAAGAGGGGTGTTAGTCATTTGGTGTGGAGTGTGTGTGTGTGTGTGTGTGTGTGTGTGTGGTGTGTGTTGTGTGTGTGTGTATGGATTGTGTGTGTGTGTGGTGTGTGTGTGTGTTGGTTGTGTGTGTGTATGTGTGTGTGTGGTGTGTGTGTGTGTGTGTGTGTGTATGTGTGTGTGTGTGTGTGTGTGTGTGTGTGTGTATGTGTGTGTGTGGTGTATGTGTGTGTGTGTGTTGTGTGTGTGTTTTGTGTGTGTGTGTGTGTGTGTGTGTATGTATGTGTGTGTGTGTGTGTGTGTGTGTGTATGTGTGTGTATGTATGTGTGTGGTGAGTGTGTGTGGTGTGTGTGTGTGTGTGTGTATGTGTGTGTGGTGTATGTGTGGGTGTGTGTGTGTGTGGGTGTGGGTGTGTTGTGTGTGGTGGGGTGTGTGTGTGTTGTGTGTGTTGTGGGTGTTGGTGGTGGTGTTGTTGTTGTGGTGTGTGTGGGGTGTGTGGTGGATGTTGGTGTGTTGGGTTGTGGGTGGGTGGGTGGGGTGGGTGTGTTGGGTTGGTGGGGGTGGTGTGGTGTGTGTGTGTGTGGGGTGGGGGGTGGTGGGTGTTGGGTGTTGGTGTGTGTGTGTGGGTGTTTGGTGTGGGGTGGGTGGGGGTGTGTTTTGGGTGTGTGGTGTTGTTGTGGGGTGGTTGTGTGTGTGGTGTGTGTGTGGTTGTGTTGTGTGGTGTGTGTGTATGTGGTTGTTGGTGGTGTGGTGTGTGGGTGTGTGTGTGGGTATGTGTTTTGTGTGTGTGTGTGTGTGGGTGGGGTGTTGGTTTTTGTGTGGGTGGTGTGGTGTGGTGTGTTTGTGTGTGTGTTTGTGGTGTGTGTGGGGTGTGGTGGGGGTGTGTGGTGTGTGGGGGGAGTGTGGTGGTGTGGTGTGTGTGGTGTGGTGGGTGTATGGTGGGGTGTGTGGGGTGGGTGTGTGGGTGTGGGGGTGTGGTGGTGGGGTGTGTGGTGTGTGGTGTGGGGGGGGTGTGTGGTGTGTGTGTGTGGGGTGGGTGTGGGTGGGTGGGTGTGGTGTGTGGGGGGGGTGTTGTGTATGTGTGGGGTGTGTGTGTGTGTGGTGGGGTGTGTTGTGTGTGGGTTGTGTGGTGGGTGTGTGTGGGTGGTGGTGTGTGGTTGTGTGGTGGGTGAGTGGTGTGTGTGTGGTGTGTGTGTGTGGTTGGTGTGTGGGTGGTGGGGTGTGGTGGTGGGGTGGTGTGGGTGTGTGTGTGTGTGGGTGTTGTGTGTGGGGTGTGTGTGGGTGGGGTGTGGTGTGTGTGTGGTGTGGTAGGGTGTGGGTGGTGTGTTTGTGTGTTTGGTGTGTATGTGGGTGTGTGTTGTGTGTGTGTGGTGGGTGTGTGGTGTGTGGTGTGTGTGTGTGTTGTGTGTGGGTGGTGTGGTGTGTGTGTTGTGGTGTGTGGGTATGTGTGTGGGGTGTGTTGTGGGGGTGTGTGTGTGTGTGGTGTTGTGATTGGGGTGTGTGTGGGTGTGTGTGTGGTGTGTGTGTATGTGTGTGTGTTTGGTGTGTGTGTGTGTGTGTGTGTGTGTGGTGGGTGTTGTGTGTGTGTGTTGTGTGTGTGTTGTGGGGATGTCGTGTGGTATGGCAAGGGTTGTATTTTTTTTTTTTTGATAATGTAATGTGTGAGGTTGGTGGTGTGGGTGGTGTATGTGTGTGGTGGGTGAGTGTTGTGGGGGTGGTGGTGTGGTGTGGTTTGGGGAAAGTGTTTTGGGTTTTGTGGGTGGGGTGTTTTTGTTTGGGGGGGTTTTGGGGAGGGTGGGGGGTGGGGGGTTGGGGGGGTGGATGTTGTTGGGGGGTGGTGGGGTGGGGGGGGTTTGGGGGGGAATGTTTTTGGGTTGGGGGGGGGGGGGGTTGTTGTGGTTTTGTGTGTGGGGGGTTTGGGTGGGGGGGGGGGGGTGTAATTGGGGTGGGGGGGGGGGGCGTCGGCAAGTGTGTGCTTTTTGTACGCGTGTGGCAGGCTATTGTTTAAATGCAGGATCTTAGAATTTTTTGGTATATCCTGAGGGGGGTTTGTAGTCGAAAGGTTATGTGCATGATTTGCAAATATTGCATGAGTTTGAACAATTCATGGAGTGAGTTGTTGGGGGCTATTCGCGTAAACATTGATTCATTAAAGGGATTTTAAAATGGGCCAAAGGAAATTTTTAAAATTCAATTTTTTTTTTTTTTTGCAACATAAACAGCTTCAGATGAAATATTGGGCACATCGATGGATGCTTTAAACGGAAAACAGGGTTTCATTCTAATGAAAATACTGCATTTTTTTAAAAAAAGGATGTTCACAGGCGGGTATCAAAGAATGTTTCTTTTTTCTTTTTTTTTTTAAATGAAACTAAATTTGGATAGAATTAAATACAGACAGCGTTTTTGCAGTTTTCTGTTCCTCAAATCTTTCTACAAAAAAATTTTACCATGCCGTCATCAAGGACGAAAAAGGAACTGCATTTGTACACTGCCTCAAACATATAGAGTAAACAGCTCCCGTTAACAAACAACCAAAAATTTTAACATTTAGAACGATGCACAATATTAAGCAAATTTAAGGGGTGAAAAAAAGGGTTTATTTTTTCCACCCAAACTTATGATTGTGAACAAGGTTTCGATAGGAATGAAGGTGGGATTTTTTTATTTCCTAAGCTAAAAAAAAAAAGGGAAAAGACCCTGTGATTTTTTATCATGCAAAAAACAGAAGGTTTGGGGACATGCACTTCTTTAACTTCCGTGAAATACTGTTGCACCCTTTTCACATGAAACAGAAGAAGGTTCAAACAACGCACATTCTG
Source organism: Conus ventricosus (assembly GCA_018398815.1). Taxonomy (NCBI): domain Eukaryota; kingdom Metazoa; phylum Mollusca; class Gastropoda; order Neogastropoda; family Conidae; genus Conus; species Conus ventricosus. The sequence goes on from CM031616.1 coordinate 75,589,977, forward strand.
TGAACATACACAGTGAAATGACTTGTATGACACCTTTGTCACATGGAAAAGACAAAGGCTTCAAAGCAAAGCACATTCGTACCCTATACAGTGAAGACTTGATGACACCTTGTCACATGGAAAAAGAAGAAGGGTTTTTATAAGGGAACGCACTTCTGGCCATATCACAGGAAATACTTTTTTTTTACACCTTTTTTCACATGGAAACAGACGAAGGCTTTCAGAAGGCAACGCACATTCTGTGCACATATCACAGTGAAATGACTTGATGACCCTTTGTACATGGAAACAGACAAACTTTCAAAGGGAACGCACATTCTGTGACACTATCCAGTGAAAAGACTTGTTACACCTTTGTCACATGGGAAAAAGACAAGGCTTTCGAAAGGCAACGCCAAATTTTTGACCAAAAATTTACAGTGAAAGACTTGTATGACACCTTTTCACTGGGAAAAAATAGAAGGCTTTCAGAAGGGGAACGCACATTTTGGAACAAATCAAGTGAAATGACTTGATACACCTTTTTTCACATGAAACAGACAAAGCTTTCAGAAGGCAACGCACATTCTGTGACACAATTTCCCAGAAATGACTTTTTTGACACCTTTGTCACTGGGAAAAAAACGAAGGCTTTCAGAAGGGAACCACAAACTGTACACAATCACAGTGAAAAATTTATGACACCTTTGTCACATGGGAAAAAGGGCAAAGGCTTTAGAAGGCAACGCACATTCTGTAACATATCACAGTGAATACTTGTATGACACCTTTTGTCACTGGAAACAACAGAACTTTCAAAGGCAACGCACATTTGTGACACATAACAGGAAAAAGACTTGTATGACCCTTTGTCACATGGAAAAAACAGAAAGGGTTTCAGAAGAAAAGCACATTCGTGACCAACACAGTGAAATGACTTTTATGAAACCTTTTTCAAGGAAAAAGACAGAAGCTTTCAGAAGGCAAAAGCAATTCGTGACCATTCACATGAAATGACTTGTATGAACCTTTGCACATGGGAAAAAGACAGAAGGCTTTCACTTGTTGACACCTTGTCACATGAAAACAACAAAGGGTTTTTTCTTGTAGCACCTTTTTCACATGGAAACAGCAGAAGGCTTTCCCACTTTATGACCCTTTGTCACATGGAAAAAAAGACAAAGGCTTTCAGAAGGAAAACCCCATTCTGGACAATATCACAGGAAATGATTGTATGACACCTTTTCACATGGAAAAAACAGAAGGCTTTCCTTTAGGGGCCCCTTTTTCACATGGAAAAAGCGAAGGGTTTTAGAAGGCAAGCACTTCGTGACACATATCACATGAAATGACTTTTATGACACTTTGTCACATGGGGAAAAAGACAGAAGGGTTTTTAGAAGGGGAATGCACATTCGGGGACACATATACAGTGAATGACTTGTTACACCTTTTCACTGGAAAAAGACAGAAGGCTTTCAAAGGCAACGCACATTCTGTGACACATATCACAGTGAAATGACTGTAGACAACTTTGTCAAAAGGGAAAAAACAGAAGGTTTCAAAGGCAACCACTTCTGTGACACATATCACAGTGAAAAACTTGTAAGACACCTTTGTCACTGGAAACAACAGAAGGCTTTTTAGAAGGGGAAAGCCATTTTTGTGACACATATCACATGAAATGACACCTTTTTCCCAGGAAACAGACAGAAGGGTTTCAGAAGGGAACGCACATTCTGTATGCAGATCTGCGCAGTGCCACCAGCTGGGGTTCAAAAACGGGGCTCGCCGGGTGTACGCTGGGACGGCACGATTGCTGGGCGTGGACGACATCTCGGCGTGGCTGTTACCTTACCCCAAAGCCTGGCCGACAAAATGGGGGCCATGCTTTAAGGCTCCGGGGGTGAGCTGCTGAGGTGTATGTTTCTTTGGGCCCTTCCCCGGGTTTTCGCCAAAGGGGCAAGTTAGCTTAAAAAGCCCCCACCCCTATCCCTTTCCCTTCCACTCTCTTACCACTGTGATAGGGAAATTTTCGGGTTTTTTTTCATGGTTGTAAAACCACTGTAGCCAGGAAGGATTGATCAAAAAAAAAGCCAAAAAAAGGTATTTAAATTTCTCCTTCTCCAAAAAGGGACTAAATGTTTGCTATTGTTCTCCCCAAAAGGTAGCAAGTGTTTGCAATTTTTCTCCCCCAAAAGTCTAAGTGTTTGCTATTTTTCTCCCAAAAATTGCTAAGTGTTTCTATTGTTCTCCCCCAAAAGGGAGCTAAGTGTTTTGCTCATTTCTCCCAAAAAATAGCTAAATTGCCTTTTTTTCCCAAAAGATAGCTAAAAGTTTGTCCTTGTTCCCCAAAAGGTAGCTAAAAGTTTGTCCTTGTTCCCCCAAAAGGTAGCTAAAAGTTTGTCCTTGTTCCCCCAAAAGGTAGCTAAAAGTTTGTCCTTGTTCCCCCAAAAGGTAGCTAAAGTTTGCTCTTGTTCTCCCAAAAGGTAGCTAAAAATTTGCTCTTGTTCGCCCAAAAGGAAGCTAAAAATTTGCTCTTGTTCGCCCAAAAGGTAACTAAGAATTTGCTCTTGTTCGCCCAAAAGGTAGCTAAGAATTTGCTCTTGTTCGCCCAAAAGGTAGCTAAGAATTTGCTCTTGTTCTCCCTATATGTTGTTAAAAGTTGCCTCCCTTGCTTGCCTACTTCAGTAAATGGTTAGCTGATGTCCAGCATGCAGTTATGGCAGCCCAAAGTCTTTTGAAAATAAAAAAATTGACACGAGGTCATGGCCAGTCTGGTGAGGAATCGTCATCATCTTGTGACGTTTGTGCCCTGTTTTTCTTCTTGAGATCCATGCCACTGGCATTTCGTTTGATGACATCTATGCGCTGGCGTTTCATCTTGCGACATGCTTTACAGCTAAACAGTTTCAGAACAGATTTTGCTGTCATACTGTTGTGGCTCACTGGAAACTGTTTCTTTTACTGTAAAGATTTTTTTTCAACATTTCTATTTGCTTTTGTTGTTGTTCAACTTAGATAGATACATGAACGTAAACGAAATAACAGCAAGAGCAACAACCAGAAATTAGGTATAAAGCAAGCTCCAAAATCAAATCAAATCAACATACACATAGAAAAAAGGAAATAACTTCAGCATAGCATCATTGATGTATATAAAGCATGGTCACTTATTGACAAACATAACACAGTGCTTTAGGAAATATTCATAAACCGGTAAGCATCATATTTTTCTAAGACTGCTGCTCTTGAGAAATGTATGCATGCTTTTGATGAAAAACATGCCGGATAAAGAGAGTCAGACAGAGAGAAAGATGGCTTGCTTTATGAAATGGACCTGCATGCATGAAGTCCACAATTAATGATCAGACCTACTGACTGTATGAATTGTAAACAAATACATAAAACCACAGTTCTACTCTTCATATTTTACTCACAAAATTGGCCTTTTTCATGAGAACAGAAATAAAAACTAAAACAGTACAATTACGTAATATCCATTTTACGTAGTTGTTTTTTTTTTTGAAGAAACAGGCTGCAATGATCCATGCATGAAGGCTAACGCTGTCGCCATTCTGCCGGGGAAGGCCTGTCAGGGTCTGAATATAGAGAAAAGCTCTACAGTAGAGAAAAGCTCTACAGTCTGCAACACTGTGCAGAGAGGCACACAATAGCCTCAGGAAGCTGCATAAGCGCTATAGATTGCCAGCGCTCTGCAGTGGAACACACAAAGGTCTTTGAATGCAGAGGAAAGAACTAAGCCATAGAGATTAGTTCTGTTTGCTTTTTTATTCATGGATCATTTCTGTTCCTTGCTACTACCCTCCGGGGGTTGCCACCTTGTCGTGGTCGGAGGGCTTGCGCGGTCCAGTGATCCCTTAGGCTTTGCTGGCGGGGGCATCAATACTTGGAGATAGGCTGGTTTTTTCAAACTGCTTCTAGGCCTGTGAAGTCGAGATGCTGCCTGGCCTAAGCGTAACGTTTAAGGAGTTGATGCCCTGGTAGGGCTTCCCATGTCAGATAGGCTAAGGGTGAGGATCTGACTAAGAGTAACCCGCCTTTCTCCTTTTCTTGTTTTTTGCCTTTCTTATTTGGCCCTTTTCTATCTTCGTCTCCCCTTCAAGTCTTCTTTTCCACACTCCTTTTCTCTCTGTGGTCTCCTAAGATCCGCCGCGTTTGCCGTGCGGTGCAACCTGTGTCGGAGGGGATGAGATCCTGGTGATTGAGAGGGCCAGCGCTCTCAACACATCACTTTGGCTCGGACCTCTCCTAGACAGGGATGTACACTTTGGCCCGGGTGTACTAATCGGCTTCCCTTCTTGGGGCTGGGTCAAGACAGGCAGTTCCCCTGCTGGCCAAGTGAACCCCTGCAGTGCTCAGCTCTTTGTTCCCGGGAGTTGAACATGATCAGGGGGATAGGGTTGGTGGTTTCTGTTTGTCGTATGTCTCTCCTGAAGCCTGGAAGGGGTCAAGACATTGGTTTCTTGGCCCTGCCCCTCAGTTGGACTCCAAGGTGGGTGGGTAAGGGAGAGATGAAACATAATAAAATAAATATGGCTTTTTCTAAAAACACCCCCCCCCCCCCCCCAAAAGAAGAGGAAGGCAGCATCCCTATTTCAGGGGATCTTTATTCAGATAGTGATTCAGATACAGAGGTAAGACAGAGGACAGGTTTCTGGGCTTCCTGGCTCGTGATGGAAGGGACGGAGCAGGAAAGACCCATTTCAGCTCTGAGTCCTTTCGCCATACAGAAGGGCTTTCAAGGTTTAGCAGGTGACCCTCAGTCCATCAAAAGGTTGCGGAATGGCTCATTTCTGATTCAATGCAGATCAAAAAAACAATCCGAACAGCTGCTGAGGGCAACAAAGCTCGTGGACAGGGAGATCAGGGTGACTCCCATAAACAGTTGAATTCGTCGAAAGGAGTGATTCGATGCCGAGATTTAACAGGTGTCTCAGAGGCAGAGATCAAGACGGAACTGGCGTCCCAGGGTGTGACGGAGGTGCACAGGGTGACAGTAAAAAAAGGTGCAGAAAGAGTGGCCACCAACACCCTCTTTCTCACATTCTGCAACCCTGTGCTGCCTCCGGTCATCAAAGTCGGTTACTTGAACGTTCGAGTCCAGTTGTATGTTCCGTCCCCGTTGAGGGTTCAGATGCCTGAGGTTTGGCCATGTCAAAGACCGCTGTTCTGGGCAGGAGGTGTGCGGTGTTTGCTGCAAGGCAACCATGATGGGCCGTGTAAAGACCCGGCACATTGTGCTAACTGCGGTGGCGACCATCCCTCCTCTTCAAGAAACTGCCCTCTTTGGATTCAGGAATCCACTATACAACGCATCAAAACAGAAAAGATGATCTCGTTTTTGAAGCCCGGAAACAGGTTGTTGGCAGTCAGACGCCAACAGCTTCTTCATATGCTTCGGCCGTAAAGACAGTTCCCACAGTTCCTACTCGGTCAGTCTGCTGCCAGACTGATGAATTCATGTTTTCTAAGACATTGCAAGGAAGAATTGTAAACTCTGGTGGAAGCAGGTCCACCACCTCCCAACCAAAGTGAATGCCCCTGGTGGAGGCAAAAAATCCGCCACCCTCAGACTGCCCAGCAGTCTACAACATCTGCTGCTGGGCAGATTAAAAAACCAGCACTCCCACCTCGAACTCCTCTGTCCAGTGCCGTGCGGGCAAGGGAGTTCAATCCAGTGTGGAGATGGTGGAGATGAGGAAGAAACCTCCACCGTCTCCCAAATCCAGACCTCCTTCACCTGTTGGCAAGTCTGCCAGCAGGTCTGAAGATGCAAACAGTCCGGTACAACTCTCAAATAAATTTACACCTTTTAGAAGCAGATGTTGATGAGGAGATGACCTGATCTCTCTCCTTTTCGCCCTCTGCACCATGGATAGTACAGTATTCCATTGGAATATCCGTGGACTAAATTCCAACTTCGAGGAGCTGCAGCTTCTGTGTCAATCTATAAAACCTTCCGTCGTGGCTCTTCAGGAAACTCAAATTCAAAGCCAGAAGACCTTCACTTTTTCTGGCTTTAATATTCTTTCAAAACCTGCACAACCATCCACGTTGGGACTGTCGGGCGGTGTTGCCCTTCTCATACACAAAACTCTGCTGTATAGTCCTGTCGCTCTGTCTACCTCCCTTCAGGCTGTAGCTGCGAGAGTCACTCTCCACAAGACTGTGACAATCTGTTCCCTTTATCTCCCACCTTCTGTCCCGGTTTGTCGTCAGGACCTTGTCAGTCTGATAGGAGAACTTCCTCGACCTTTTTTGTTGTTGGGTGACTTTAACGGTCACAATCCTCTTTGGGGTAGTGCCAGTTTGTCATCCAGGGGTCTGCTTATTGAGGATGTCCTTTCGGATTTGGATTTGTGTTGTCTGAACGACGGATCTGCAACTTACCTCCACTCTTCCACAGGTTCACTTTCGTGTTTAGATTTGTCGATTTGTGACCCCTCGCTGGTCCTGGACTATGAGTGGTCTGTCCATGACGATCTGCAGGAAGTGACCATTTCCCTGTCTTTTTACAACCGTAATAACTGAACACGTCTCTGTCTCTCAACATCTTAATTATAGAAAGCAAACTGGGATCTATTTGCAGCCACTATTTCTAAGGAATTCCAGGACACTGATTTTCTTCAGAGTCCAGACCCAGCAGAATCTCTGACTAACACTGTGATCAAATGTGCTAAGCCTGTATTCCAGTGTCTTCCGATAAACTTCAAATGCCAAAAACACCCTGGTTCGATTCAGACTGCCAACAAATTTCCAAAGTTCGAAAACGGGCTCAGCGTCGGGTATACCAACGACCTTCGGGTCCCAACGCTCGAGCCCATCAGAAACTCCGTGCTAAATCGAGACACACTTTTAAAATCGGTAAACGTCGGTCCTGGAGAAGCTTCTGCTCCAGGCTGACATCGAAAACTTCCAAGAAAAAAGTGTGGAACATCATTAAGAAAATCAATGGGAAGAACACCTGTCCCACTGTGAACCATCTCAAGTTTTCGGACTCTTTAATAACGGAGAAAAAGCAGTTGCTAATCTGCTTGCTTCAACCATTGAAAGAATTCCTCCTCTTCTAACAAATCAGCCACTTTTGTCAAAACAAAGCCCTTAAAGAAAAATCACCCTGCAACTTTTCGTCAGACAACATGGAGACTACAATCTTCCTTTCACGTTAACGAACTGAAATCTGCCTTACTCTCTTGCAGCAATTCCTCTCCAGGTGTAGATGAAATCCATTATCAACTGTTGAAACATCTTCCGCAAGAAGGTCTGAACATACTGCTACAGGTATACAACCATGTGTGGACTACAGGTTTCTTCCACCTTCTTGGCGAAAAGCCTCATTATTCCCATCCCCAAACCTGGAAAAGATCTTTCTAATCCATCAAACTACCGTCCCATAGCTTTGACCAGCTGTGTCTGTAAATTGATGGAGAAAATGGTCAATGCTAGGCTCATGTGGAAACTGGAAACCGATGGCCTTTTGGCGAAAGAACAGTGTGGTTTCCGCAAACATCGGACTACAGTTGACCATTTGATTCGTCTGGAATCTACACTTCGGAACGCCTTTTTGAACAGACAGCATGCAGTGGCAATTTTCTTTGACTTGGAGAAGGCCTACGTACCACCAGGAAGTCGGGGATACTTCATGATCTCCATGATCTGGGTTTTCGAGGTCATCTTCCGCTTTTCATTCAAAATTTTTTGGCAGAACGACAGTTTCAGGTCCGGGTTGGCGCCACTCTCTCTGATGTCCACAAGCAGGAGTTGGGTGTTCCACAGGGGAGCATACTGTCTCCTGCCCTCTTTAGCATCAAGATCAACAACATTGTTCAATCAGTTCAGCAGGGTTCAGACTGCTCATTGTTTGTGGATGATTTCGCTGTCTACGCAACTGGAAGCCTGTACCGAGTGTCCAGCTCAGGCTCCAGCTTTGCGTGGATAAAATCCATCGTGGGCGGATGAAAACGGTTTCACCTTTTCTCAACAAAGAGCAGTGTATTCACTTCCATAATTTCCGTCAGTTTTTTCCAGATCCTGAACTTCAAGTAGGGAAATCTCCCATTCCAGCTGTCAAGAGGCCAAATTTCTAGGGTTATTTTTGACCAGAAACTTAACTTTCTCAGCCACATCAAAAACCTCAAAACTGCTTGCCAGAAAGCACTGAATATTCTGCGGGTCGTAGCGCACACTGACTGGGGCGCTGATAAGAAAACTTTGCTGCACCTCTACAGAGCCTTGGTCCGTTCCAAACTGGACTACGGTTGTGCTGTGTACGGCTCTGCAAGATCGTCTTACCTCAAACTCTTGGACACTATCCACCATCAAGGGCTTCGTCTCTGTCTTGGAGCGTTCCGCACCACTCTGTGTACAGCCTGTATGCAGAGGCGGGTGAACCTTCACTGTCCAACCGCAGGCTGAAACTGTCTTTGAATTATTATATCCGACTGTTCTCAGAACCGCAGAATCCTGCCTATGACTGTGTCTTTGACCCTCCGTTCCAAAGTAAGTTTGAAAACAACCCGAAATGTATTCCGCCGTTTGGTCTTCGTATGCGGCCTCACGTGCGGAATGCAGGTCTAGACCTAGGAGTTGTGTCCGATTTTTCCAAGTTTCCGGATCAACCTCCGTGGACCTTTTTCACACAGAGATTCGTTTCGATCTTGCAGCTTTTCGCAAAGAGTCTACCAGCTCTCTGGCGTACAAGGCATTGTATGCTGACCTCTGTTCGAATTCCCATCCTATCAAAAAGTTTTCACTGACGGTTCCAAGTCTGAAGATGGAGTGGCCTGTGCAGCCTACTGCCCTGGGGCTCCTTCTCAGATACTGTTGGAACATATACATTCAGATGCTTCTGTCTATTCTGCTGAACTTACTGCTCTGGTTCTGGCTTTGAAGATAATCTCACATTCTTCGAAGAGGGACTTTCTGGTTCTGTCGGATTCGCTGTCAGCTTTGGAGGCCATAGCTGGCCGCAACCTTCAGCATCCAGAACTTTTACATTTCTTTGAACTTTTTAGCAAGTTGAAGGCGGACGGTTACAACATTACTCTTGCTTGGGTTCCTGGTCATGTTGGCATCGGCGGGAACGAAATGGTTGATCGTTTAGCCAAGAACGCCACAAGAGAGAAACTGTCCAACATTTATATCCCCTGCTCAGATGTGAAACCCAAAATTAACGATTATGTGAGAGACCTCTGGCAGGAGGATTGGAACACACAGACGAGTAACAAACTCTTTCAGATCCGTCCAAACCTTAAGGACTTCCTCCCATCTACGTCGGGTGGTCGTAAAGAGGAAACGGTTCTGTGCCGGCTGCACACCAGCCATTCGTATTTTACCCATTCCTACCATTTAAAGAGTGAAGAAGCTCCGTGGTGCATTCCATGTCATGCGCCACTCACAATGAAACATGTTCTTTTAGAGTGTTGAGACTTGCACGATGTGAGACACAAACATTTTACAGCGGAGTCCATGAAGATCCTGTTCAGGCCTGACGTGATCCTTGAGTTTTTGAGAGAGATTAACAGTTTTCATCTGATTTAAGATTTTACGGAAGAAAGATTTTTAACAAAGTTTCTGGTGCGTTTCTAGACGATGTCATTTAAAGAGATGTGTGAAAGTTTTTTTTTATTTATTATTTTTTTTTTTTAAATGACTGGTGAGTTGATTTTAACGAGGTGACAGCCCTGATGTGGCCCTTTGCGGTCGGCTGGGCTATAAGCAACATTATCTTATCTTATCTTATCCTTGCTACTAATCATTATTACTAATCTACCGTTATCACTATCATCACTGTTATCATCAGACCATGAAGTAATCAGTAAAAATTGGAAAAAAGAACAACCAGAAACACCATGCTGTTCTATTATCCTCTAACGCCTTTCCTTTTTCCCTTTCTGTGTTGAGCCACTATAAACATTATAACTACTATCATCATATTATCACCGCAAGTAGTAGCAATCCTCCCCTTATTATTTATATATTTTCATCATCATCACTGTTAGTACTATTGTTATCATTATGATTGTTGTCATCATTATTATTTCAACTCCCATGGCCCCCTTTCTGATGGCTTCGTTTTCATCCCCTTTCTGATGGCTTCATTTTCATCCAACACCCATTTTGCGCTGAATGTGAGAAGATAAGTGATAACTTGTTCTTTGTTTTCATTGTCTTGTATGTTGTCAGTTTTGTCTGAGGGTCTCTAAGGGGTCAAAATGCATCGTGTTTTGTCCTGTAATCTGTTTGTCCAAATTGTGTGGAGGAACCTTTTTTTTCCAAAAATAAGAAAGAAAGGACAGCCTAAGTCTCTCCCGTAGTTTCAGCTGAATACCATATTGCAGGCGCCTGTGTCTCCATGCGTTGCAGACAATCGTGAGGAGGAAGAGAGAATTAACAGTCTGCAGCGCTCGGCCAATCTGGAAGTGGACGTCATGGTCAACCAGGCCCTGGCCAACGTCCAGCTGTTTGGAGAGGAAGGGGATGACAGTGAGAGGGGTCAGGGCGAGGGGTCGCCGCGGGCCGTCGACGAAGAAGCCGAGGGTGGCGATGAGAGGGCCAAGACCACGCCCAGGACCATGGAAGATGGAAGTGAGTGTGTGGAGAAGGAGGATGGAAAGTTGTGTGTGTGTGAGTGTGAGTGTGTGTGCGTGTGTAACTGTGTGTGTGTGTGTGTGTGTGTGCATGCGTGCGCGCATGCGTTTTTGTGTGCATGTTTGTGTGTGTGTGTGTGTGTGTGTGTGTGTGTGTGTGTGTGTGTGTGTGACCATACTGCTGTGTCTTTGTGGTAGAGAACAGGGCTGGGTTGGGCGAAGACTTAGCAGACAGTGCCCTTTACATGTTGGGTCCATACCGGCAGCACTGACCACCACCAGAATGACTCAGCTGCAGTGCAGGGTCTCCTCTGGCTGCTTGCCTCGTGCCAGCTGAATGCTGATGGTTGTCTGTGGGCCTCCAGTGCTGTCTGTGGGCCTCCAGTGCTGTCTGTGGGCCTCCAGTGCTGTCTGTGGGCCTCCAGTGCTGTCTGTGGGCCTCCCTCCAGTGCTGTCTGTGGGCCTCCAGTGCTGTCTGTGGGCCTCCAGTGCTGTCTGTGGGCCTCCCTCCAGTGCTGTCTGTGGGCCTCCAGTGCTGTCTGTGGGCCTCCAGTGCTGTCTGTGGGCCTCCCTCCAGTGCTGTCTGTGGGCCTCCCTCCAGTGCTGTCTGTGGGCCTCCAGTGCTGTCTGTGGGCCTCCCTCCAGTGCTGTCTGTGGGCCTCCAGTGCTGTGGGCCTCCAGTGCTGTCTGTGGGCCTCCAGTGCTTTCTGTGGGCCTCCAGTGCTGACTTTGGGCCTCCAGTGCTGTCTGTGGGCCTCCCTCCAGTGCTGCCTGTGGGCCTCCTGTGCTGTCTGTGGGCCTCCAGTGCTTTCTGTGGGCCTCCTGTGCTGTCTGTGGGCCTCCAGTGCTGTCTGTGGGCCTCCAGTGCTGTCTGTGGGCCTCCCTCCAGTGCTGCCTGTGGGCCTCCTGTGCTGTCTGTGGGCCTCCAGTGCTGTCTGTGGACCCCCAGTGCTGCCTGTGGGCCTCCAGTGCTGTGGGCCTCCAGTGCTGTCTGTGGGCCTCCAGTGCTGCCTGTGGGCCTCCAGTGCTGTGGGCCTCCAGTGCTGTCTGTGGGCCTCCAGTGCTGTCTGTGGGCCTCCAGTGCTGCCTGTGGGCCTCCAGTGCTGTGGGCCTCCAGTGCTGTGGTCCTCCAGTGCTGTGGGCCTCCAGTGCTGACTGTGGGCCTCCAGTGCTTTCTGTGGGCCTCCAGTGCTGACTGTGGGCCTCCAGTGCTGTGGGCCTCCAGTGCTGTGGGCCTCCAGTGCTGACTGTGGGCCTCCAGTGCTGACTGTGGGCCTCCAGTGCTGTGGGCCTCCAGTGCTGTCTGTGGGCCTCCAGTGCTGTGGGCCTCCAGTGCTGTCTGTGGGCCTCCAGTGCTGTGGGCCTCCAGTGCTGTGGTCCTCCAGTGCTGTCTGTGGTCCTCTGGTGCTGTGGGCCTCCAGTGCTGTCTGTGGTCCTCTGGTGCTGTGGGCCTCCAGTGCTGTCTGTGGGCCTCCAGTGCTGTCTGTGGTCCTCCAGTGCTGTGGGCCTCCAGTGCTGTCTGTGGGCCTCCAGTGCTGTGGGCCTCCAGTGCTGTCTGTGGGCCTCCAGTGCTGTGGGCCTCCAGTGCTGTCTGTGGGCCTCCAGTGCTGTGGGCCTCCAGTGCTGTCTGTGGTCCTCTGGTGCTGTGGGCCTCCAGTGCTGTCTGTGGGCCTCCAGTGCTGTCTGTGGGCCTCCAGTGCTGTCTGGGGCCTCCAGTGCTGATGGCCTCCAGTGCTGTCTGTGGGCCTCCAGTGCTGTCTGTGGGCCTCCAGTGCTGTCTGTGGGCCTCCAGTGCTGTGGGCCTCCAGTGCTGTGGTCCTCCAGTGCTGACTGTGGGCCTCCAGTGCTGACTGTGGTCCTCCAGTGCTGACTGTGGGCCTCCAGTGCTGACTGTGGGCCTCCAGTGCTGACTGTGGGCCTCCAGTGCTGTGGGCCTCCCTCCAGTGCTGACTGTGGTCCTCCAGTGCTGACTGTGGGCCTCCAGTGCTGTGGGCCTCCAGTGCTGTCTGTGGGCATCCAGTGCTGTGGGCCTCCAGTGCTGTCTGTGGTCCTCCAGTGCTTTCTGTGGTCCTCCAGTGCTGACTGTGGTCCTCCAGTGCTGTCTGTGGGCCTCCAGTGCTGACCGTGGTCCTCCAGTGCTGACTGTGGGCCTCCAGTGCTGTGGGCCTCCAGTGCTGTCTGTGGGCCTCCAGTGCTGTGGGCCTCCAGTGCTGTCTGTGGGCCTCCAGTGCTGACTGTGGGCCTCCAGTGCTGTCTGTGGGCCTCCAGTGCTGTCTGTGGGCCTCCAGTGCTGTCTGTGGGCCTCCAGTGCTGACTGTGGGCCTCCCTCCAGTGCTGTCTGTGGGCCTCCAGTGCTGACTGTGGGCCTCCAGTGCTGACTGTGGGCCTCCAGTGCTGTGGTCCTCAGTGCTGTCTGTGGGCCTCCAGTGCTGTCTGTGGGCCTCCAGTGCTGTGGACCTCCAGTGCTGTCTGTGGGCCTCCAGTGCTGTCTGTGGGCCTCCAGTGCTGTGGACCTCCAGTGCTGTCTGTGGGCCTCCAGTGCTGTGGACCTCCAGTGCTGTCTGTGGGCCTCCAGTGCTGTCTGTGGGCCTCCAGTGCTGTGGACCTCCAGTGCTGTCTGTGGGCCTCCAGTGCTGTGGACCTCCAGTGCTGTCTGTGGACCTCCAGTGCTGTGGGCCTCCAGTGCTGTATGTGGGCCTCCAGTGCTGTGGGCCTCCAGTGCTGTCTGTGGGCCTCCAGTGCTGTCTGTGGGCCTCCAGTGCTGTCTGTGGGCCTCCAGTGCTGTCTGTGGGCCTCCAGTGCTGTGGGCCTCCAGTGCTGTCTGTAGGCCTCCAGTGCTGTCTGTAGGCCTCCAGTGCTGTCTGTGGGCCTCCAGTGCTGTGGGCCTCCAGTGCTGTCTGTGGGCCTCCAGTGCTGAGGGCCTCCAGTGCTGTCTGTGGGCCTCCAGTGCTGTCTGTGGGCCTCCAGTGCTGTCTGTGGGCCTCCAGTGCCTCCAGTGCTGCCTGTGAAGGGATGAACCAGGCTGTGAATTAGGGAGCGGGAATGAGTGTTGTGTCCGACTGACACTGGTGGGAGGGCGCAGAGTATGAGACAACAAGAAAAGAAAGAAGCGGGCTGGGAGAAAAAAACAATGGCTCAGGGATGAAGGTTAAGAGATTAACAATTCATGAAAATTGAAATGGGCAGTCCAAGAGGTAAGGTGACACAAAAAAGATCTTGTATACAGTTATATAAATAATAATATTAATGATAATAATCATCATCATCATTATCATCCATCAGCATTAAAAAAGTCTCAAATTCTGTGGCCCTTCATGCCCTGCTCTCATGTTGACCTCAGTTTCGATGTCCTCTCCACGTCAGTGGCCTTGGTTTGATTCTGTCGGGATCACCAACATCGGCTAATTCATGGGGGCAGTCATTGGACGGACATGGTGGTGCCCTCCAACAGGAGAGCTCACTCACGCCCGCTCGACAACTAAGCAATTATTGTCATCACTTGGGAGCTTAGTAGGTGGTGTCCTGCATATGTTGAATCAGGAGAATGAGCAGTGTGGGTGCACTGCCACTGAAGTGGTACAGAACATGGGACAGCATGAAAAAAGCACACACACACACACACACACACACACACACACACACACACACACACACACTCACACACACAACCATCAAAAAAACCCAAGCAAACAAACCAACAGATGCAAGTGAAAACATAACTTATTTTCAGTGTGTGTGTCTTTGTTTGTCTGTGTTTGCAGAGGGGGACACAATGGAAGATAACAAGATCGCCAGGAGGAGAGAACAGCTACTGAGCAGGATAGAGTTGCCTCCCTTGGACACCATTCTGCGCTACCCCATTGAAGTGTGGGTGTCCAGCGGAAAGGCGTTTGTGCCACCAGAAGGTGGGTCACTCTGTCTGTCGTCTCTCCCTATGACGCTAGCCCTGGTGCGCTCTCCTCGCTCCTCTTGTGTGTCCATTGCCCACAATGCCCACTGAAAAACAATGCACGCCCATGCATGCACGTGTACAGGCACGCACATACGCATGCATGCATACACACACTCACACACACACACACATGTATATGTGTGTGCACGCACAAACATGCACATACATATATAGACTAACATACACATGCATACAGACACACACACGCACGCACACATGCACTCATGCACACACTCACGCACGTGCACACACACACACACTCACACACACAGACACACACACACAGACACACACACACACACACACACACACACACACACACACACACACACACACACACACACACACACACAGAGCCTATGATTATATTGCATTCAACCTCCTGCCACCTTTCTCCCACTTACCCTGCACTTGTGCTCCTGTCAGAAATGATCAACTTGTTCATGAACGCAAGATCAGATTGTTTAACAATTGTGAGGTATAGAAAATACGCTAACTAACCTGGCAGAAAATGGGCCCAGGAAGCTTTCCTCTTTCCTGGTTATCAGTATTTGACTGAAAGGTGGCAGGTAGGACTGAAGGTATAAGTAGTTATGCTCTGTGTGAAATGACTTATGAATATATATATATATACAAAAAAAAAGTCATCTTGTGCTCACCCCTCCGTTTATTGTCATATCCATTGCTGCCAACCCTCCAGAATTGTTTTTCTGGAATTTCCCCACTTTAGACATTATCTCTAAAAATCCAGAATTTATTTTAAAAGAAAAATCCAGAATTTCAAAATTTTGTTTCAAAATGTGGGCTTTAGTGGGCCATTTTTTTAAAAATAGGAATGATTTAGCATTGCAGAATAAAGCCCAAATGATGTATGGATGTGGGCAGTTATACGTATGTAAAATACGCTTTCTTTCTTTTTTAACCTTTCATTTGTCAACTGAAATATAGAGTGGGGGGATAGGTGGGGGGGGGGGGGAGGGGGGGGGATGATTAAAAATGCTTTTAGTCAAAAGCCAAACTAACCCCTCAACAATCCACCCCCATTTCCTTCATCCACTTATTCCCAGATTTCAACTCCAGAAAACTGGCAGCTATACATATCTCTGGGTATATTTTTCAGAGTCTTTCTGCGTGTTTTTTTTTTCCTCTCCACACTTTCCTCTGTGGGTAAACACTTTTCCCCAGGGGAGGTAAATGGTGAAAGAAGAGATAAATGGTGAAAGAAGAGATAAATGGTGACAGAAGAGATGAATGGTGAAAGAAGAGGTAAATGGTGAAAGGGGAGATCAATGATGAAAGAAGAGGTAAATGGTGAAAGAAGAGGTAAATGGTGAAAGAAGAGATAAATGGTGAAAGAAGAGTGCTGAATGGTGAAAGAAGAGATAAATGGTGAAAGGGGAGATAAATGGTGAAAGAAGAGTGCTGAATGGTGAAAGAAGAGATAGATGGTGAAAGAAGAGATAGATGGTGAAAGAAGAGATAGATGGTGAAAGAAGAGATAAATGGTGAAAGAAGAGGTAAATGGTGAAAGAAGAGGTAAATGGTGAAAGAAGAGATAGATGGTGAAAGAAGAGATAAATGGTGAAAGAAGAGGTAAATGGTGAAAGAAGAGATAAATGGTGAAAGAAGAGGTAAATGGTGAAAGAAGAGATAGATGGTGAAAGAAGAGATAAATGGTGAAAGAAGAGGTAAATGGTGAAAGAAGAGATAAATGGTGAAAGAAGAGGTAAATGGTGAAAGAAGAGATAGATGGTGAAAGAAGAGATAAATGGTGAAAGAAGAGTGCTGAATGGTGAAAGAAGAGATCAATGGTGAAAGAAGAGATCAATGGTGAAAGAAGAGTGCTGAATGGTGAAATAAGAGATAGATGGTGAAAGAAGAGATAAAGGGTGAAAGAAGAGATAGATGGTGAAAGAAGAGATAAATGGTGAAAGAAGAGATAAAGGGTGAAAGAAGAGATAGATGGTGAAAGAAGAGATAAATGGTGAAAGAAGAGGTAAATGGTGAAAGAAGAGATAAAGGGTGAAAGAATAGATAAAGGGTGAAAGAAGAGATAAATGGTGAAAGAAGAGGTAAATGGTGAAAGAAGAGATCAATGGTGAAAGAAGAGTGCTGAATGGTGAAAGAAGAGGTAAATGGCGAAAGAAGAGATCAATGGTGAAAGAAGAGATAAATGGTGAAAGAAGAGTGCTGAATGGTGAAAGAAGAGGTAAATGGTGAAAGAAGAGATCAATGGTGAAAGAAGAGTGCTGAATGGTGAAAGAAGAGATAAATGGTGAAAGAAGAGATAAAGGGTGAAAGAATAGATAAATGGTGACAGAAGAGGTAAATGGTGAAAGAAGAGATAAAGGGTGAAAGAAGAGATAAATGGTGAAAGGGGAGATAAATGGTGAAAGAAGAGATAAATGGTGAAAGGGGAGATAAATGGTGAAAGAAGAGTGCTGAATGGTGAAAGAAGAGATAAATGGTGAAAGAAGAGATAAATGGTGAAAGAAGAGATAAATGGTGAAAGGGGAGATAAATGGTGAAAGAAGAGCGCTGTGTTTGTGATCAGTGGTGGAATCCAAGGAGGAGAACCGACGCAAGAAGAGGGCGCTGCGAGCTCAGGTCTGTCTGGAGCTAGACGTGGAGAAGCACTGCCTTCGACAGATGAAAGGTACGGCGCCACTGTTTAGCGTGTCCTCACCTGTCATCGTTGGACTTCACCATCATAGTTATGTCTTCACCTAACGTAGTATTTCCACACCTACGGTATGAGGTCCTTACCTGTCGCAGTAGGTCTTCACATGATATAGTCTGTCCTTACCTATCACAATATGACTTCAGTTATCATAATATGAATTCAGCTATCATGTCATGATCATACATCAGACTCATTGTGTGGGAGAGTCACGAATGGTGACATCAGACTCATTGTGTGAGAGAGTCACGAATGGTGACATCAGACTCATTGTGTGGGAGAGTCACGAATGGTGACATCAGACTCATTGTGTGGGAGAGAGTCACGAATGGTGACATCAGACTCATTGTGTGGGAGAGAGTCACGAATGGTGACATCAGACTCATTGTGTGGGAGAGAGTCACGAATGGTGACATCAGACTCATTGTGTGGGAGAGAGTCACAAATGGTCACATCAGACTCATTGTGTGGGAGAGAGTCACGAATGGTGACATCAGACTCATTGTGTGGGAGAGTCACGAATGGTGACATCAGACTCATTGTGTGGGAGAGAGTCACGAATGGTGACATCAGACTTATTGTGTGGGAGAGAGTCACGAATGGTGACATCAGACTCATTGTGTTGGAGAGAGTCACAAATGGTGACATCAGACTCATTGTGTGGGAGAGGGTCACAAATGGTGACATCAGACTCATTGTGTGGGAGAGTTACAAATGGTGACATCAGACTCATTGTGTGGGAGAGTTACAAATGGTGACATCAGACTCATTGTGTGGGAGAGTCACAAATGGTGACATCAGACTCATTGTGTGGGAGAGTTACAAATGGTGACATCAGACTCATTGTGTGGGAGAGTTACAAATGGTGACATCAGACTCATTGTGTGGGAGAGTTACAAATGGTGACATCAGACTCATTGTGTTGGAGAGGGTGACAAATGGTGACATCAGACTCATTG
Source organism: Conus ventricosus (assembly GCA_018398815.1). Taxonomy (NCBI): domain Eukaryota; kingdom Metazoa; phylum Mollusca; class Gastropoda; order Neogastropoda; family Conidae; genus Conus; species Conus ventricosus. Next base: position 75,608,160 of record CM031616.1, read on the forward strand.
TGTGGGAGAGGGTGACAAATGGTGACATCAGACTCATTGTGTGGGAGAGAGTCACGAATGGTGACATCAGACTCATTGCGTGGGAGAGTCACGAATGGTGACATCAGACTCATTGTGTGGGAGAGAGTCACGAATGGTGACATCAGACTCATTGTGTGGGAGAGAGTCACAAATGGTGACATCAGACTCATTGTGTTGGAGAGAGTCACGAATGGTGACATCAGACTCATTGTGTGGGAGAGAGTCACGAATGGTGACATCAGACTCATTGCGTGGGAGAGAGTCACAAGAGCAGAGATGTCACACCAATATGAATGATACGAGCAATGTTATCCAACACTGCAGTCTCAAACAAACAGGCATTGAAAAGATTGAAAACCTATTTACGGTGCAATTAATTGGAATGAAATGCAAACCGAAAAGAATACCCCCAAAAACTTGATTAAAGGAGGGAAAAAACCCAGAAGACTTGTTTGTTGTTTACTATTCCCTGCCTCATTTCATGTTTACTGCATAGCAGATGATCACAGAGATCCCGATATACATGTATATATACATTCCATGTGATCAGATTGTCCAGACGTGTGTTATGTAATGTAGACTGATAGGGGGGGGAGTGGGAGGTGTGGTGAGAGAGAACAGTTGTCTTTCGGATACAAAATCCTCGCCGTCTGGAAATTCTATGCCAGAACTTTCCTGTCACCATCTGTGCTTTTGCTTTATTTCTGTGAGGTTGTTTCTTTGCTGGTGTCTAGCAGCCTAATTGTACCCCTGTTGATTTTTATCCCATGGGTCAAATTCAGCTAGTCCAAATGAAAGCCCAGGCTTTTTATCCCATGGGTCAAATTCAGCTAGTCCAAATGAAAGCCCAGGCTTTCTCTAGACTAACATGAAATGAATCTGAAAAAGTTTAAGTCATATGCATCCACCACACACGAACAAACGAATCACAAGACAAAACACGACGCGTTTCAACCTCTTAGGTCTTCTTCAGGCGGGATAAACACCACTCAGGACAGCAAAGATGAAAAACGAGCAATCACTTATCTCGTCCAATTCGGCGCAAGATGAATGCCCGTCTTGCGCCGAATTTGACAAGGTAGGTGATTGCTCATTACTTATTGATTAGATTTCCGCCTGCAGTCGTCTCATTGCAACTAGCATAGAATGGCCCCAGTTTGAAGCTGTTTACATTTGGTCCCTCTGTTTGTGTTGTTGTAGAAAGTCTCTGTGTCCAATCCTAGGGATTTAGTTTTTGCTACACTGTTCTCTGTCAGCTAAACCGCAGGGTTTAAGCAATATGATGGATCGTAACTGTCGGTTCTAAGCATAAGGGCATCTTTCATTTATTTGTTTTTGTTCTAAATATATTTTGATATACTTTTTAACTTTCCTTTTTTATAACTCCTTGCATGAAGAAATGAAACAGAATGGCTGATGCCTACAGTATTATTTATATTTATTCATTTTGGTATGTCAGTGGTATGGTTGATAATGCTTCCCTTTTTTATTTATTCCCTTTTTTTTCAGGCTTAACAGATTTTTTTTTTTTAAACTCAACACAGTGTGTGTGTGTGTGTGTGTGTGTGTGTGTGTGTGTGTGTGTGTGTGTGTGTGTGTTTGTGACTTTATTTTCTAGTGCTTTCTTTCCTAGCATTGTTCTGTCTGATGAGTTGGGCTTTTAACCCATTTCTGACCCAATTTTCAAATCAAACTCAATCCTCTGACAGATCAGCCGGGCTTTAACCCATTTCTGACCCAATTTTTAAATCAGACTCAATCCTCTATCAGATCAGCCGGGCTTTTAACCCATTTCTGACCCAATTTTCAAATCAAACTCAATCCTCTGACAGATCAGCCGGGCTTTAACCCATTTCTGACCCAATTTTTAAATCAAACTCAATCCTCTGTCAGATCAGCCAGGCTTTAACCCATTTCTGAACCAATTTTCAAATCAAACTCAATCCTCTATCAGATCAGCCGGGCTTTTAACCCATTTCTGACCCAATTTTCAAATCAAACTCAATCCTCTGACAGATCAGCCGGGCTTTAACCCATTTCTGACCCAATTTTTAAATCAAACTCAATCCTCTATCAGATCAGCCAGGCTTTAACCCATTTCTGAACCAATTTTCAAATCAAACTCAATCCTCTATCAGATCAGCCGGGCTTTTAACCCATTTCTGACCCAATTTTTAAATCAAACTCAATCCTCTGTCAGATCAGCCAGGCTTTAACCCATTTCTGACCCAATTTTTAAATCAAACTCAATCCTCTGACAGATCAGCCGGGCTTTAACCCATTTCTGACCCAATTTTTAAATCAGACTCAATCCTCGGTCAGATCAGCTGGGCTTGTAATCCATTTCTGACCCAATTTCCAAATCAAACTCAATCCTCTGTCAGATCAGCCAGGCTTTAACCCATTTCTGACCCAATTCCAAATCAAACTCAATTCTGTGGACACAGCTGCCATGAAGAAAACACAGGAAAAAACATTTTACACAAATTGTCATAAATTTTTTTTGTTTTGTTTTGTTTTTTATATTTTGAGCTCTTTTCACAAACCAGGATTGTTGTTCAGTTTTTTTTCCACAGTAGTTAAGAATATGCTTCAGGAGACTATCAAAGCACAGATGGAAAAAAAAAGATAATAATGAAATTGATAGTAGCCCCTGCATAATCTTACTTGTTGAAACTGCCTGTTGCACATTTCCAGTTATGCAGGGAATGTAATTCTGCAGGAAGATTCACTGGGTGTCCATCAGCATGACCGATTTGAGGAGAATGCTGGGGAAGTTTCTCGCATCTTCAATCTTCTTCTCCTCGAACACTCAGAGGGTGATGCCAGTTGCCCACACGAAGATGGCTGTCCTCCGAAGGTCCGCCAGGTTCCCCTAGAGTTTGTCCCTGAGTGTCACTGGCTCTGGCCATGTGTCCTGCCTGGCCTGGAGGTGACAGTCTTGTAAAATGTGCTCGGTGTCCATTTCGGCCTCTCTGCAGGGACACATCGCAGGCTCGCCAGTCTTGTACTTTTTGTGCACGTGTGCATTCAGTCTGTTATGTCCAGTCCTTAGTCTGAACAGTAGCGCTTGGTCTTCTCTGCTTAGGTGGTAATAGCAGTCAGCCTGGTTGGAATTTGGGTGTTGCTGTTTCCATTTCCTCCTGTAGAGTGTTGGCATCTTCCGTGATGTATGGCTTGGAAAACCTGAGTTTGCACGATGCCCAGGACAGGACAGTATGTAACTAGTCTGGATGCTATGAAGGGGATTGACCATGACTGTTAGGTAAAAAAAATGCGCTGAGTTTTGACCAAAATATCTAGTTTCAAAGTGAGAGGACTGCAGGGGGAAATGGAAGCCAAGTTTTGTGAAGGAAAATGATAATAAATCCGCCAGACAAAGGGGACAAACACGTTACAAGACCAAAACGTATTTAGAGATTGACATTCACTAAGCCATCTTTCAAAGTTGTCAACACATCGGCATTATTTCAAACGAAAAATTGCATTACTACAAAAAAATTGAAGAAAGCGAGATTATGTTTCACAGGCTATTTCAAGTAGCCATTTTTAGAAATGTCAGCTATTACTTTCGGCGGTAAGCACAAATGACTGGGTCAAGTTTCGAATGGCAGGCTGAGGTGACAAATCGAGATTGATTCACAGAATGATTTTTTCCTACCTATGTATAGAATGCCATTGTTGAAGCGAACACCTGTAAACTAGAATACTGTATTTAATCGGTTTGTTTTTCATTGTTTGCGTTGAAATCTATGCAGCAAAAAGACGGCAGTCAAGAAGCATTAATTTTTTTTTTTTATCACTGACATTTCAGTTTCAGTGCAACATTATCTGGCAAAGTCCTATTTCATCAGATTGTGCCAACCACTCCCTCCCCCACCCCTCTTCATGGGGTCCATATTACGTCTGCTGGCCATATGATTTATTTCTCGTGTCAATATTCAGGTTTTTCTTAAAATGAAAAGAATTAGAAAAAAACAACTTTTTGCCGTGTTTACTTTTGTTTTGATAGTCAGTGAAACTGAAGTATGTGTATGAGGTGATTCAGACTTTTAGCAAAAAGTCTTCCCTCTTTTAACCTTTGAGTAGTTAAGAAGTCTTGAAAAACGTTTAAGTTTTTCTGAAGAAAATTCTGTATGAACCAAGTACATATTGACACTGTCGAGTGCAACCAAAGTATCAGTATTAGACAGTATTCTGATTTGGTGTGCCATTTTCAAATTCCTGGCCATTGACAATGCGCAAGCAGTTTTCTGAAGGCTGCTGAACAATGGGAGAAAGCAGAAAAACATGGTCCTGACTGTGAAGATGTTTGGACTTGTTGAAGGATTTGGACCAGATTTGTTGCTCCTTGTCATCTCCAAATTCAGCTGGTATGGTGGCCATCTTGTTATGAGTTATGGAGTAAGACATCCGGAACGAGGATACGATGCTAATCAGAGATAAATTTATTTTTTTCTTTACACATTTGTATGTTTGAGTGTTGTATGCGTGTTACACACAGGTGATCATATCCATGGAAATGCTAGTACAAGAATAGGTGCACATGGATGTGTTTCTGCCATGCGTGATCAGGTAGAAAAATGCTTAGAAACTGATGTTTGTTAAGGATGTGTTCAGAATCACACCAACCAGTGGACCTCGTTCGACCAGAAGCTGTGAAGGCTGAGGTGAATTGAGATCTGGAGAAGTACCGGTCACAAGGAATTCCACAGAATCTGATGAATATGTGTAGCCCTAAACACACACTAACTTAGATCATTGAATAAAAAAGATGGAAATCAAAATTTTAAACATCCAGTCTTTAATTCAGTTTTTTCCCTGTTTGAAATCCACTCCACATCTTTTCAACAAAGAAAGACAGCTCTAAGGACGGGAAGTTCCAAAAGAAACCTTTCCCAGATACACATTATTGTGAGTTGACTTCAACGCGGTGACAGCCCTGGTAGTTATGGCCCTTTGTGGTCGGCTGGGCTATAAGCAGCATGACCTTACCTGACCTCTGCTCTGCTCGTGCAGGTCGGCGGTTCAAGGACCAGAGTCCCGGGCCTACAAGTCCACGCTGAGCTCCACACAGCCTGTGGTGCTGGAGGGCCACTGGCAGGACGCCACGGTGGAGGAACGAGACAAACACCACTCCGTCAGCAAGCTGCAGGTACTTGGCCAAGGGGATGAGGGGTGGGGGTGGAGTTTAGCTTCTCTTCCATGTCTGTTTGATGGCTGGTTGGTTTGTCGGTGCGCAAGTTAACGCCAAAAAAAACAACTAAAATGATTGTCTTTATCTTTTTGCTGTCTCGTCAGACATAAGACTTTTCAGATTATGCCTAAATTCAGGCTTCTTTAAGGTCTCCAGATTTGCATAAATCTGCTGATAAGATTTTGGGCAGGGGTAGGGGGAGTGGGCAGTGGGTTTGGGATGGGGGGAGGTATGGAAGATTAGGATCATCAGGTTTCAAGTTCATAATCCAATCCATTATTTGATCCCATGTTATCTGGTTTGTCAAGGCGTCTGCCAGCACCTCCAGACCTGTTTGTTGATAGAAGAGATCAGTGGGTTCAAAATGTTTCGAAGGCTGAGAAAAGAATTGGATAGAACTATTGACAAGACTGTAGACGACAAGAATGGCTGGAATGCAGGATGGATTTAGCATGACGTCAGGCTCACAACAGCCATCATCAAGTGTGGAGAAAAAAGTTCAGCTTTTGTGGGTTTGACCGCCTAACCCCTTGAGGCCATTGCCCTGGAGCCCACCTGGGAGTCTGGCGCTGACCCCTGACCCCTGCGAAAACGTTCAGGCTTCTTCCGCTTGCTCAGGTCTCAGGTCTGCTGATGCTCTGTGCCGCTTCAGTGGCCTGGCACCAACACCGCTCCTTTCAGCCCGCTGTCCACAGCCGCAGCCAGGTCCCTCCCACCACAGAGCCTGCACCGGCAATCCACAGGGAGCGGTCAGTGTCAAGTCGTCATGAGGCAACCTACTAGAAGAGACACTGCTCTGCTGCCGAGTCACTTAAATGGTGTTCAGCGGTGCTTGTTCTGATCCGACACGCACAGGACACCACCTACTAAGCTTCCTGCTGACAATAATACTTTAATCAGTGAGTAAGCTCTCCCGCTGGAGGGCACCACCACATCTTTTCAACAACAGTCCCTAGGAGCTTGCCGATGCGGAAGGGTGTAGACCTGAAGAGGTCATCAAAACTGAGGTCACCCTGAGAACAGGGCATGAAGGGCCACAGAATTTGACACATTTTTATACTTAAAGATGAGGATGAGAACGATGACAGGGCTGTATTCTATGCCTGCTTTCATAACTGTGGAGTACAGATAACCTTGTCATGCAGTCTCAGAGCAGAACGGAAAATCTGTAGCCTCATTCTCATCATCCACATCCTCATCCTCATCGATCAGCATTAAGAAAAAAAGTGCCATAAATTCTGTGACCCATCATGCCCAGCTCTGATGGTGACCTCAGTTTCTGTTGCCTCTCCACGTCTACGATCTTGTTCTGATTCTGTCACCGATATAGACCGTCACCGAACGGACGTGGTGGCACCTTCCGTCAGTTAAGCTTGGGCCGGCTCTGTGACTAAGCCATCATTGTTGAAAGTAGGGGGCTTAGCAGGTGGTCTCCTGTGTATGACTGGTTCACAACAGGTGCCACTGAACACCACAGAAATGACTCGGCAGCAGTGCAGTGTCTCATCCGGTCGGTTGCCTCTTGACAACTTGACAGTGACTGCTCCCTGTCGATCGTCGTCATGCTGTGGCAGGACGGGCCAGACTGTGGCCGTGGATGAAAGGTTGGCAATGTCACTGAGGTGGTACAAGAGTTGGGACAGAAAAAAGACATTCACCAAAAAAACACACACACACAAAAAACGAATAATGTTTTCAAAATCAGAAGAATTTTTTAAAGTCGGTTATTCTTTTTTGTTGTTGTTGTATATCAACAATTTGTACATCAAAAAAAAAAAATCACATCCAATCAGAGCTAAATTGCATATGAAAATCAGAATGTGAGTGTTGTGTGCCACAAGTGTGTCTGTTTTTTGTGCTGGTCTTGATCAGAACTGTCCATAGTGA
>CM031616.1:75620264-75630264 GCA_018398815.1 Conus ventricosus
TTCTTCCTTCAGGCCTGAAGGTCAACATTGTTTTCAGATTCGCATTGTTAAGTTTGAGAGTAATTTTAAAGTTACTCATTGCTTCTTTTAGTGAGCAAAACCCGTATAAAACCATCAGGTATGGTTAACTGGCTAACTAATTGGCCTTTTTTTTAACTTTTTTAATCTTATTATTCTCCTTGGCTTTGCTTATATTAAACCATACGACTTTGTAGAATATTTCAGGGAAAGCGCGACCTTTCCCGGGTTCCGCATTCGCTATTAATAGCATTTTCTAAAACGAAGGGGGTCTTGAGTTGTTATTGTTACAAACATTTTTAAAACAAATTTAAAATGAGTGCATTAAAATATACTGATGCAAATTTTTCTTTTGGGCCCGGGCACTACAATCTTAAAAATATAACAAACTGACACCCTCGACATTTCTGTGACCCAGACTGACACCTTTCAAAAAAAGGTGAGTACTCCATTAAGCAGTATTTTAAACCCCCCCTGTTAAAAAAGACTACATCGCAAAAGTGTGGTTCAGTCATCCGTTTGCAGTTTTATCAGAACCAGTTAAACTTTGCTGTGTTTTGTGCAAACAACTGGGTGTGGAGTGTCGTATGCTGATCACTTAAATCATCCTAATCCTTGGTTAGGTCAGTGTATAGATTTCATTTCTATTCCCACCTTTCAGACGTATTTTGACTGAAACTGCAAGCGCCATTCCCAAAATGACAAACCGTTTAATCATTTAGCAACCAAAGCATGAAGGCTTTTGAAAAAGGTCTGTAACGAATTTTTTAAAATTAACATCAAGACAGACTTTTAGACAAAGTTGGATCTTAATCATGGCTTAGGCACCCCTTTTTATTGGGGCGTGCACAGAAAGTAAAAAGTATGACTGGAATCCTCCTTACACTCTTTCTCTCAGGCACAGCTGTTCCCTCGGGTCCATAGAGCAAGAGCATAAAACAAGCCCTGGACAACATTTTTTCTTAGACACTTCTAAGGGGCCTAACTAAAGCAGGAATAGAACGAATAAATTTACTCTATTCGTACTTACGTTTGGTGTTTGCTGGTTCACAAGCAAAGGCAAGATCGAGCATAACTTGACCCTTCTACGGCTTTGATGCACAAAAACAATACTTAGCAAATTTAGAGGGACGGGCCCTTAATTCTACAGTTGATTTACCTTCAAGTATAAAAAGGTACCAAGATGTTTTACAATACGCAAGATCGAAAGTAGACTTTGCTGTTGGCACTGGTTATACATGCTACCTTTCTGACCTTAGACTCCAGGTAGGAACAATAATGAACAACAACAATGAAATTCTTGTTGAGGAAATGAACAGAAGGGTTTTTACAAAAACGACATAATTCTGAGCCAGTAATATTGCAAGCAGTAAAAAAACAAGATGCCCCCCAAGAATAAGTCATCCAATCCCCCTGGTCCAAAGCCCGAAGAAACCCTTGAAGACTCAGCAAAGCCGCCCGGCTCTGTTTCGCGAGACCATGAAAATGAAAAGACAGCGCTTTTTCTTGGATTAAATGGCCTAGGATTACTTGGTCTTTATCTTACTAAAAATTAACCCAACTATTAAAAAGAACTAATGTCCAAAAAGTGCTCGGCCATAAAGCCCAAATACTTTGCTTGCAGTAGACAAAAGCCAGCTAACAATACCCCTAAATAATACCAGGTAAAGAGTTTTAAGCTTTACCGCTAATTTTTTTAATAAACTCGCAAGATGATCAAGCTGTTTTTTTACCCACGATTTATCAGGTGGAGGCGATGGTGGTGGAGGCACTGGGCTTTTACCACCGCCGCCTGTAATAGCCAACACCATGTACTATTGCAAAAACCAAGGCCGTTATAAACGCTTGCTAATGTGACTCCTTGCTCTCTAAACAGTGTTCTTATTCTTTCTGCTAGCGTTGTGTCTCATATAAAATTCTTTTGGGTAGTTTCTCTTTTTCTGCTCACTTGAGTTCGTAATTGTTCTCGGTTAGTAAAACAACGCTTCTAGTCTTGCTGATCTTCTTGTTCAAGATCTTTTAGTCTTTGGGTTATTCTTTCTTTAATATCGGCCCTAAGTTGGCGTCATCAGCCTCAACGAGTTTTTCTTTTTCTCTTTTTATATGCTCATCTATTTCACCCAGTTTTGCTAAATTGTTTGTTAATTCGCCTCTAATGGTTCTTAAAAGCATGATTCAAGGGCGCTATTTCCCGCATAGGCAAATGGGGATCATTAATTGTTTTATCGCTGTTTTTCTGAAAAAACCGGTTTCTGCTTCTCTGATTTACATTTATTATTTCATCTGCCTGATTGATTTAAAACCTTGAAGTTCCATGTTTTGTATTGGTTAGCTGTTGGAAGTTCTTGCAGGGTGTTTGAAGTTAGCCAAACTGCATCCCTATCTATTTTGGTCTAACAAGGCAAGGCGATTTTGATCGCTCCACACTGGCCTTTGTCTAATTGTACTCTTTTTTAAAAATCTCTGATGAGTCTGGTTTAGATGTAGCTGAACAAGTTGTCTTGGTCGCTCCTCACAAACAAATGGTCATCTTTTACTCTCATCAAAATCATTAGGGTCTATAAATTCGGGAGGTTCTTGTACCTAATTGGGTATAATGATCTGACCTTTTACTTTCTGTTAATTCACGCCGCAAAGATGAGCCCGAGCGATGTTGTATCATTTCAATCATGTCGTCTCCTCAGCGATCAAAAATATCATAATATTCATCTTCAATGCATTCCTTGTTTCTTTAATAATTAATTTTTTATTTTGTTTTATAAAAAATGTCAAGGCATATGGCTCGATTTTGACCCGCAATAGAAAGGCTGAAGAGCCTTTTGGAGTGAGGAAATTAAGCGGGAATATTACTGTTTCCAAATAATCCATCTACTATTGATGCGGATCAAAATTTTACAGTCAAATTTCCAGACCTAGGTCGCAGATGAGGGATTTGTGCCAGGCTCCTGGCAACTTAACTTTCAATATAGAACTCACATCAGAATGACCAAACAGCGACAGTTGTCAGAATCTAGGACGTGGCAATCGTTAGAAATTTATATAAAAAACTTGAGGGGCAAGAAATATTTTCTTTACACAATGCAGACATATTTATAACCTATTTGATCTTTGGCTAACCGAGAATGAAAAGGGCTGATCTTTCTTGCGTTCAAGGAATAGATATGAAGAGCACTAAAACATAGAATAGGCGCTGGAGATGCATAATAAAGCCGGCAAAGAATGTGGCTGTAAATTTTGCGTTCATTGGTAATCTCTTTTCATTCCCTTAGATTTGATGTTGTTACAAGCGCATGCGCCATACTTTCAAGGAGCATTAAAAGACAGGATTGTCATAAGAAACTAACTTTTAATGAATACAAAAACTCGTTATTAGATCAACAGAACACTGGAGCAAAGTACAGCATTTCTGACATCTCGTTAGAGTTTTACGTTGTTAGCAGCCCTAATATAGCAAGGCTGAATTGAGAAACAATATCATTCAAAATCGCAATATATTACGAAAGAGTGATTCATCATACAAATCAATATCCCAGAAGCAAGGCCGAAGCTATATGGAATTAGTTTTTGAGGTTCAGCAAGATCGCCTTAAGGTATTTTATTGCTGTGTGAAGATGAAGAACCATTTGACCTCTTCCTATCCTATTATTCATCCTAAAATAACGAAAGTACAATGTTCGATTGAGGGCAGTCCTACCAAATCTACACGATTAGCGCGGCTCTTAAACTTATCAACATTTTGACGAAAATAGAAATTGTTTGGGGGTGGGAGGTGTAGAAATCCAACAGTTGACCTTGAGTCTAAAGATCTACCCACTTCACATTGTTAGTCTCGATGATTACTTTAACACGAAATACGGGCTTATGGATTGACTAGGTCGACAGAGGATAATCAGGTTGCCATGGAAGTGGACGAGACCAGTTAGAGACGTAATACACATTCAAATTGATAAAGAAAAGATGGCGATAACCAGTTAAATGCACATTTGTTTTTAATATTTGACGCAGCTGAATATTCAAGATAACAGAATAAAAGATATTCAATACTAAATTATTTTTATTTTATAAAAAGCATGTCTGTTCAGGTTTATCCAATGTGCCTACAACGCCGTCAAGAGAAGAGATAGTAGGAAAAACCATAGCATCAAAAACTTTCAGTTAACCAATATTCACAAATGCAACAAAAAACTAGAGCAGGGGACCTTTCAAATTCAGCAAAACCAAACGACAGGTATTCTGCTGCCTTTAATGCTGTTAATATGTTATTATGGAGCATCGACTATAAGTGCTCTCTCAGCAGGAACGAGTGTTGGTCTCTTAGCCAACGCGGCATAGGAGCACCCGCGGCTTTACCTCTAGGCAGTTTGTTCTATTAAGCTCTCGGATGTGTGTTTCATTAGCCCGTAGGGTGCTGCTGGCTAAAAATTAAAAACTAAACTCCAAAAGCACACAGCTATGGTTTTAACTAATAACAGCTAAATTAGATCGTTCAAACTGACAAAAATAAGCGCTTGTTGACTCAAACATCACGGATGAAGAATTTAAACGATTACAGGCAGATTTTGATATGACTACAAAAGACAAAAGTTTGATCTTCAAGAAGGCGAGGACACGTTTTTCTCAACAGCCAGACCCAGAGCAGGATAAAAAAGGACTTGCTTAAAAAAGTAAACGAGCACATTAAACTCTGTTCTAAACAGCTCACAGTAACAACATCAGAAGGTTGTTTATACTTTAGTTATGGTCCAAGCACAAAAAGACCGTTGATATTGATTCTGATTAAGTATTCTTATTTTTAATTTAAATAAATATTTTGGTTGGAAAAGAAGACAGCATGGGCTAAGATATATGAGGCCAAGATGATTGGTTTGATGAATGCTCGAGAAGAGCGTTTGTCAAGAGCACTGAATGAATTGATTTAGAAAGTTATTAATCCAGGAAACGTAGCGGGCAAGCGTTTTACATGCAATTTCTCAAGTTCCAAGTTAAACTAACAAATGACCCGCCGTAACAGTAATGTTAAGCTGTTTTAATTGACTATGTAACAATAAATAAGAAAATCTAGAAGTCTGGGTCCGACCTAAACAACAGATATTCTTTCTCGTAATGACTTAACACCCGGTTGGCGGCGTAGACGAATGCTTACACAGTTTGACGCTGCCGCTGAAGAAGCTAAAATGAGTAGGCTCTGTGTTGGTCAGAGGGCGAAGTTTAGAGATTAGATAAAACAGGCTAAGATGCACCGATTGTAGCAAAGGCTTTCATTCCGCTACTCGAGAGTTGGTTTTGAGAGAGTGTTTTAAACATAAAGAATTCAGACGACAATGTTTCATTGTGGTGTGTTCTTGCATAGGCTGCATCATGTCCGCGAACACGCAGAGAGAGTGACTAACTATGAACCTTACAGCAATGATCTCAACTTTAGTGGAATATCCTTTCCCGTTTGTGTTGACCAAATTGATCAGTTTGAGAATACAAAACAAAACCAATAACTGTTTTTGTCTACACATGGGTGAGGGGAAACAAAATCTACTGCCTATTAAAGTGTCAAGAACAGCCCACACATAGGGTGATCCAGGCAAAAAAATCATGTTGACTTACTGCTGATGCTTTCCACCAGCGGCGCTCCACATTACACATTGATACGAACAATGAGCAGATTTATTGGCGCATACATTCAACCCCACTAACCAAACAAGAATTCTGCAGAAAATGTTTAACAAGAATTCCATCTGTGCTCAGCCGCTGACGTGAACATATAAAACATTGTATTAACCCAAGTGGACTGACTACAGAACTAATTACGCCCCCACCCGGATCTAAAGATACTTAGTTTTAAGAACTGGAATCGGATGCAAAATTCTCCATATGGTTGTTTACGCAGACTTTGAAATCACTTCATTTTTCCTTATGACTGGGCCAGCGCCACAAAACTTCAAAAAAACCAGTCTTAATGAGTAATCATCAGATTTGTTCATTTGCCTTCATTATTGTAGGTCCAAGGAATGGCGTTCATTCAAAGCCAAAATTTTATAGAGTCCTAATGCTGCCAGAATACTTCTTAAAACGCATCAGCAACGTGCGTAATGACTGTTCTAATAATCTGAATTTATTGAAATCATGATGCACGCCTGACACACTCCCGAACCTCTGGATCCCAAAGAACAGTATGACGCAGCCACTCACTGTTGGGATTTGTGGTTTAGGTCTGTCTCTCAGAAGCAGAGATCCAAAGTAAGAGACATGCATCACATTAGCGGATAGTTCAGAGGAGAAGCGCCATAGTAAATGCAATCTTCAAACTATAGGTTTGATACCTAAGACATGGAAGCTGCCCATCTTCTTTCTAACTGGCGAGGTTACGACTCTCATCTTATATGAAGACAGTGGACGATGCTTCAGGGTGTCATGCATTGCCACAGTCATCAGAAAAGTACATGTGCTTTAATCTAAATAACATGTCTTTTTTATGATCTATGCAAAACATGATGGGGTCATAGAGTCACTGGCTATGTCCTTAAGTCCTGCCAATAATCGGAAGTACATTTTGACTAAACTCTTGTTAGAAAGGGCGTTTACCCTTATGAGTCATGAAACCGTTGGAAAGGTTTAGAAGACACACTTCTCCTAAAGGCGCGTTCTTTTCTGTCTTAGAGGATAGGACATCAGTGATTCTGATTAACCTGCCTTGCTCAAGATGCGTCGGCAGAAAGTTAGAGTGTAAAACAATGGAGAATATCTTGATTCATACTTACAGGGCAGACGTTATGTTTGTTGGCGGACGTCTTTGAAAATTACAGAAAGACCTGCATGAAACATATAAGCATGGATCCCGCGCATTACATTTCTGGCGCCCGGGATGGAGTTGGGACGCTTCTTAAAGTGATACAGGAATACAGAGTGATTTATTGTCTGACCTACCAATTGGCTTAGATGATTGAAAACGGATTGCGTGAGTGGGAATTAGTTATATGGCGTCGCATCATCCTGTAAAGCAAACAAACAAATACTTGGACGACTATGATCCGAGTAAAAGGTCTAACTATCTTATGTATTTAGATGGTCAAACAATCTGTATGCCGTTGGGCAATGGCACAATCACTTCCATTACGTAACTTTTAAAATGTACACAGGCGCGCGATCCAAATAATATTCAAAAGGCATTAAAGTGGTTGGGCAGTTTAACGCTAATTCAACATCGACGTGGTTTCATTCTAGAAGTTGACTTAGAATATCCTCAGGGACTCCATGAACTGATAATGACTAATCCATTAGCAGCAGAAGTCTAAAGATGGATCCAAGAGAACCACCTAAACTTGTGCCTAATCTTCGCGGCCAAAAAAAATTATGTCTGTCATACAGACTTCTACAATTTTCTATTTAAGACATGGTTTGAAGTTGACAGCCAGTTCATCGAATAATTGCTTTTGATCAAGAACAGTTCATGAAACCATATCATGAAGAACACTGATCTTAGAAAACTAACATCCACTGAGGCTTCAAAAAAGACTTTTCAAGTGATGAACAACAGCTGTTTCGGAAAGACTATGGAGAATCCCCACCAGCGCAAAGATGTCAGATTGGTCCACCAGACGCGAACGAAGCAATTTAGTGACTTCTAACATAATTCTCCGGGAAAGACTTCAGAGGATTTTCATGATCAGCTTTTTGGTTATGATGAAAAAAAAGAAAGGTCAAAAATTAGACAAACCTGTATTTATTGGGTTTACTGTTTAGAATTATCAAGCTTTTGATGTTAGAGTTTATTTATGACTACTTTAAGCCCTCGTATCCTGAGTCCAGGAGTACTTTACACAGATACAGACGTTTTGTTATAGATTCCCTACTGAAGGCATCTATAAGTCTTGGAAACCGAACGTGGACTAAAGGGCCTGCAGGATGGCTATGATACATCTGATTACCTAATGATTCGATCTTTACATTCATCGTTAATAAGATGGTTTTAGGAAAGATGAAGGATGATTATCTGAAAGGTGATCAAGGAAGTTTGTTGGTTTAGGTAAAAATGCTACAGTATTTCGGGCTCAGGAGAAAATCATTAATAAAGCAAAGGGAATATCTCGCAGTGTTAGTGCAGTCAAACATATCAATGACAAATTTCAAAAGAAGCATTGTTTGGCACATAAGACTTTTCATCATGACAACGTAAAATACGATCTAATCTCATGAGGATCAAACAACAGTTGTAACAAAGAAGTCAGTTAGATAGAACAAACACAAAACGTGTGTTTGTTAATCGGAGTTGTCATATGCAATCGGGCACTGGAGGACCGCATAAACAGGGGGGTTTATTATTTTTCTTAATTTTGTTATAAGATCATCATTAGCTCATCCAATTCATTTAACTTCTTTTATCATGTTTGCTTGATGCGTTCGAATTTTTTTATTATTTTCAAGATATTCTTTTTCCCAATCTTGGGGGGTTTTGAGGTGTAGGTGTTCTGGATGATTTAGCATGCATTGCTGATTAATCCCCGAAATGTTTTCCTTAATCGCATTACACGCAATTGAAATGATTCCGTATCATTTTCAAGGGTCTCTTCCTTTACCAGTTTGTTTCATTCTGCGCTTCCTTCTGGCCTTCCATTTTAAACCAAAATATGTTTACGTAAATTAATTAAAGCGGAACTGTTGTCTGGCGGAAATTATCTGCCGTTCTTCCTTCGCAAAAGTCGTTGGGAGTGGTTTTTTTGTTGTGTAAGTTTCTCGGAATAAATAAACGGGCGGAATCATCTTTCAATTCTTTTTATTTCATACGGGGCTATACTCCAAACTGGATCGGAGGCCATGATGCGAGTGT
Organism: Conus ventricosus; assembly: GCA_018398815.1. Lineage (NCBI taxonomy): Eukaryota > Metazoa > Mollusca > Gastropoda > Neogastropoda > Conidae > Conus > Conus ventricosus. The sequence continues at coordinate 75,629,101 of CM031616.1, forward strand.
TCCCTTCTGCTTCTCACGTAATAAAGGTACCTTACTTTTAAACCAAACGGTAATAGTTTGCTGTGTGTACTGGAGTCTTCAGCAACATCTATTGTTTGTTTTTTGATTGGCCTGTACTGTTTTAACCCTTTAAATTCTTCTTTATTCATTGGCGCAAAACTGAGAGCCCGTCTCTTAACCATTCTGTGTGCGAGAATTGTCAGTAAGCTCTCTGTATACTGGTAGGAGAAAAGTCTTTCGGCACCTGTTTGTAACCCTTTTCAACTAAAGCCTGTGATCTGTTACTCCTGGAATGCTTTTTGATGGTTAACCTTAGTTTCAACAATTATTGATTTCACTTGCCCTTTTAATTCTTTTACATCATCGACTTGAATCATGCAGGATAAGTTAACGGGCCTCGTTGATATATCAGTTGTATGGCAACCAGCAACAGCAGAAGCACTCTTTTGTGTTAATGGTTCCGCATCTTTGTATCTTGAAGCTGTGTCAAAATGACTGTGAGTGCTACTTAAATCTTTTAGTCTAATCGTATCAGAGGGTAAATATAGAAGATCCATTTGTGGGTTGTCGTTTGGAGTTGTATTGACAAAGTGTGGGTCTCTGTATTCGTCTAGGCGCTGGTAAATAAATTTTGCCAAAATCGCTTGTTAGATGAACCATTATTTTGCTGTTTGTTCACTGACTACCGCTGCGATGGCTTAGCTTTTTAATTGCTGCTTATTCCCATCCAATATCCTTTTGGCGAGTAATAGAATTTCGTTCATTTTTTTATTCAGCCAATATTATGGCGCAACAAAATACACAACAGCTCATACAACAACTATAAACCGATTTCTTGCATCTTTGGTTCTGTGATGGTTGATAAAAGTCACTGAATTTTGGTGGGGTCAAGGTTTCGATTGGTTTGCCTTGTTACAGATCATATTGTTTTATTTGGCTGATCAACATCTTTAAATGTGTAAGCTGCATGCCCTGTTTTTTTCAGTGTGTTATTAATAATAAAAATCTAACTGCTCAATCTATGCTTTTCATTGCGATCTTGGTTGCTGCTGCTAGTTGCTCCACAGCCTTTGTTATGTCTTTTTCTCTCGCCTTCATCCTCGCAGTTTACTAAATGCGTAAATTACTTCCTCTAAAGCGAGAGCATTACCCACAGCGACGCCT
>CM031616.1:75635264-75639241 GCA_018398815.1 Conus ventricosus
TCGTTTTTTCTCTGTACCCAGATAATGACATGAGCAGACACAAGAAGAACAGGAAAAGAAAGATCATATGGTACAACCCCCCATATGACGGAAGAGTAAAAACAAATATAGGGAAGATTCTTTAGAATCCTAACATCATCATTCCCAAAAGAGCACAAATTATCCAAGATATTCAACAAAAACAGCATCAAATTATCATACTCGTGTATGCCCAACCTTAAAAACATCATTGATTCAACCAACAAAATGAAAAGCAGTACAGAGAAAAACGAGGGTGATGAAAGGAAATCCTGCAACTGTATCAAGAAAGAACAGTGCCCTCTGAGCAACAATGCCTCTACAACAGCATTGTGTACCAAGCCACTGTAAAATCAGAGAACGCAGAAGAAACATATATAGGTATCACTGAAAACCAATTTAAAACTAGATATGCAAACCACAAACAGTCATTTAACAAAGAAAGATACAAAAACCAAACAGAATTGAGTAAATACATCTGAAGCTCAAAGAGAAAAAGATAGACTACAATATATCCTGGAAAATCATAGAAAGAGCAGCACCATACAACAACATTTCAAAAAGATGTAACCTATGCTCAACAGAAAAGTACATAATACTATGCAAACCACAACTGGCAACTTTAAATACTAGGATAGAAATGGTTAACAACTGCAGGCACAAGTGGAAATTCCTATCAGTGAACAAGAACCAGAAACACACGAAAAACAAAGACAGCACGTGATGACAGACAACACAAGCAGTTATAAAACACCGGCAGCACAGACCCACCACATCCTGATGATTGCATCCGCATGAAACAGCGCTGTAGATAGTTTTAAACCTTACCTTTTAACAAATGTTGCTCCCAGTCCGGTTGAGCATTTTTTTAAAATCTCTGCTGGTATTTACTACCATTGTCTTAATTGCTCCTCACGTTGAGCACTTTAAACCAACAGATTTTAAAATGGACAAAATCAATTTTAAACAATCTACTAAAAACATACCTTTCGCCAAACCTCAATGCTATATGAAAAGAATGATAGAACAGACAGAAAGGTTTATCAAAAACATGAGATGGAAAGCATTTTTCTTTTTGAATCCTAATGCAAGAGAGAAGATAAAAACACATATGACTTCAAAACATGGCGAGCTCCACCAGCCATAGAAGAAATGAAGACATTTGAGGATAAAATGAAAAGGATGATTGCCAATATAGAATTCAAAAAATCAAACAACGAATTCCAAACATCGTTAAAAAAACGAAATCAAACAAATCCAAAATGACAAAAAAAATATTTGTTAAAGCAGACAAAACCAGCAACTTCTACAAAATGGAAACTAAAGAGTACTCACAGCTTCTCGACAAAACATCCAAAAAAATTACAAAAAAACTGATAAAACTACATACGAGTACATTAGAAAAAAAGAAAAGGAGCTTGTGCATCAAATGGACTTAAGCGATAGAGTGGAGACAACAGCAGCAAGAGAAGCTTTCATAACACTCAAAGACCATAAACCCAACTTCCTGAATAACCCAACATGCAGATTGATAAAACCCATCCAAATCTGAATTAGGAAAAATCAGCAAAAAAATCTTAGAAAAAGCCATAAAAAACATAAGAGAGAACACTGAACTCAACCTCTGCAAAAACACATACGAAGCCATACAATGGTTCAAGAAACTCAACAAGCAAGATATACAGTTTTTATAACATTTGATATAGTAGACTTCTACACATCTATAGATGAAGATCTGCTCACCAAAGCTATAAAATTTGCCAACAAATACACTGAAATATCAGGGTCAGAAATGGAAATCATTTTCCATACAAAGAAAACTCTACTACACAGCAAAAATGAAATCTGGACCAAGAGCGCAAACAAGAATTCAACTTTTGATGTCACAATGGGATCGTATGATGGTGCCGAAACTTGCGAACTTGTCGGACTATTCATACTATCTAACATTCAAAAAAAACTTGGAGAACAAGTCGGACTGTACAGGGATGACGGCCTTGCTGCGCTGAACGACAACCCTAGAAACATTGAAAAAAAGAAAAAAGAACTGTGTAAAATCTTCCAAAACCAAAATCTAAAAATCACTATAGAAGCAAATAAAAGATAGTGAACTACCTAGATACAACGTTTGACCTCAACCAGCACATATATAAACCATACAAAAAACCAAATGATACACCTGTCTATGTAAATATCAAAAGTAACCATCCACCTTCCTACTAAAAACAATACCCAGAGGCATAAATAAGAGATTATCTAACCTGTCATGCAATGAAACAGCATTCAATAACGCTGCAGCTGAATATCAAGAAGCGTTACACAAAAGTGGCTACAACTACAAACTACAATATGACCCAGATAATGACATGAGCAGACACAAGAACAACAGGAAAAGAAAGATCATATGGTACAACCCCCCATATGACGGAAGAGTAAAAACAAATATAGGGAAAGAATTCTTTAGAATCCTAACCTCATCATTCCCAAAAGAGCACAAATTATCCAAGATATTCAACAAAAACAGCATCAAATTATCATACTCGTGTATGCCCAACCTTAAAAACATCATTGATTCAACCAACAAAATGAAAAGCAGTACAGAGAAAAACGAGGTGATGAAAGAAATCCTGCAACTGTATCAAGAAAGAACAGTGCCCTCTGAGCAACAAATGCCTCTACAACAGCATTGTGTACCAAGCCACTGTAAAATCAGAGAACGCAGAAGAAACATATATAGGTATCACTGAAAACCAATTTAAAACTAGATATGCAAACCACAAACAGTCATTTAACAAAGAAAGATACAAAAACCAAACAGAATTGAGTAAATACATCTGGAAGCTCAAAGAGAAAAAGATAGACTACCATATATCCTGGAAAATCATAGAACGAGCAGCACCATACAACAACATTTCAAAAAGATGTAACCTATGCTCAACAGAAAAGTACATAATACTATGCAAACCACAACTAGCAACTTTAAATACTAGGATAGAAATGGTTAACAACTGTAGGCACAAGTGGAAATTCCTATCAGTGAACAAGAACCAGAAACACACGAAAAACAAAGACAGCACGTGATGACAGACAACACAAGCAGTTATAAAACACCGGCAGCACAGAACCCACCACATCCTGATGATTGCATCCGCATGAAACAGCGCTGTAGATAGTTTTAAACCTTACCTTTTAACAAATGTTGCTCCCAGTCCGGTTGAGCATTTTTTAAAAATCTCTGCTGGTATTTGCTACCATTGTCTATATATATATATATATGTATATATATGTATATATGTATGTGTGTATGTGTGTGTGTGTGTGTGTGTGTGTGTGTGTGTGTGTGTGTGTGTGATAGCTTGACGGTATTTTTGTTGAATATTTTAGATAGTACATGTTCTTTTGGGAATGATGTTTTAAGGATTCTGAGGAATTCTTTTCCTACGTTAGTTTTTGTTCTTCCATCATATGGAGGGTTATACCATATAATTTTTCTTTTCCTGTTGCTGTCATGTTGTTATCTCGGTTATATTGTAATTTGTAGTTGTAGCCACTTTTTTCAGCGCCTCTTGGTATTCAGCTGCTGCACTGTTAAATTCTTTCTCATTGCATGACAGTTTAGATAATCTTTTGTTTATAACCATTAGGTATGGTTTTTAAGATGGAGGGTGGGTGGTTACTATTGATGTCTACGTAGACAGGTGTGTCATTAGGTTTTTTATATGGTTTGTATGTATGATCCTTAAGGTCTAATGTTATGTCTAAATAATTTACTGTTTTTTTTTGTTGGCTTCTACTGTGATTTTTAGGTTATGGCTTTGAAAAATTTTACAAAGTTCTTTTTCTATCTAAAATATTCTACAAAAATACCGTCAAGCTATCATACTCGTGTATGCCCAACCTTAAAAAATATAATTGATTCTTCCAATAAAACCAAAAACAACACAACCAAAGAGGGTGAT
>CM031617.1:10000-15000 GCA_018398815.1 Conus ventricosus
TGTTTCTGTTGGTGACTACCTATTGTTGTTGTTGCTGTTGTTTCGTTGGTGGACTACCTATTTTGTTGTTGTTTTGTTCGGTTAACTACCTATTGTTGTTGTTGTTGTTTCTGTGGGATTACCATTTTTTTTGTTGCTGTTGTTTCTGTTGGTGACTACCTATTGTTGGTGTTGCTGTTTTTTTCTGTTGGTGACTACCTATTGTTGTTTTTTTTTGTTTTCTGTTGGGACTACCTATTGTTGTTGTTGCTGTTTTATGTGGTGACTACCTATTGTTGTTGTTGCTGTTGTTTCTGTTGGTGACTACCTATTGTTGTTGTTGCTTTTGTGTTTCTGTTGGTGACTACCCTATTGTTGTTGCTGTTGTTTCTGTTGGTGACTACCTATTGTTGTTGCTTTTTGTTTCTGTTGGTGACAAACCTATTGTTGTTGTTGCTGTTTTTTCTGTTGGTGACTACCTATTGTTGTTGTTTCTGTTGGTGACTACCTATTGTTTGTTGTTGCGTTGTTTATGTTGGTGCTACCTATTGTTGTTGTTGCTGTTGTTTCTGTTGGTGACTACCTATTGTTTTTTTTCTGTTGGTGACTACCTATTGTTGTTGTTGTGTGGTTTCGGGTGGTGACTACCTATTGTTGTTGTTGCTGTTGTTTCTGTTGGTGACTACCTATTGTTGTTGTTGCTGTTGTTTCTGTTGGTGACTACCTATTGTTGTTGCTGTGTTTCTGTTGGTGACTACCTATTGTTGTTGTTTGCTGTTGTTTCTGTTTGTTGACTACCTATTTGTTTTTGTTGTTTCTGTTGGTGATTACCTATTTGGTTTGTTGCTGTTTTTTCTTTTTTGGTGACTACCTATTGTTGTTGTTGCGTGGTTTCTGTTGGTGACTACCTTTTTGTTGTTGTTTATTTTGGGTGACTACCTATTGTTGTTGTTGTTGTTTCTGTGGTGACTACCTATTGTTGTTGTTGTTGTTGTTTATGTTGGTCACTACCTATTGTTGTTGTTGCTGTTGTTTCTGTTGGTGACTACTATTGATGTTGCTGTTGTTTCTTTTTGGTGCTACCTATTGTTGGTTGCTGTTGTTTCTGTTGGTGACTACCTATTGTTTTGGTTGTTGCTGTTGTTTCTGTTGGGTGACTACCTATTGTTGTTGTTCTGTTGGTGACTACCTATTGTTGTTGTTGCTGTTGTTTCTGTTGGTGACTACCTATTGTTGTTGTTCTGTTGGTGACTACCTATTTTGTTGTTGCTGTTGTTTCTGTTTGGGACTACCTATTGTTGTTTTTTGTTGTTGTTGTTTCTGTTGGTGGACTACTTATTGTTGTTGTTGCTGTTGTTTCTGGTGGTGACTACCTATTGTTGTTGTTGTTTGTGTTTTGTTGGTGACTACTTATTGTTGTTGTTGCTTTGGGATTCTGTTGGTGGACTACCTATTGTGTTGTTGTTGTTGTTTTTTCCCTGTTGGTGACTACCTATTGTTGTTGTTTCTGTTGGTGACTACCTATTGTTGTTGTTGCTGTGGTTTCTGTTGGTGACTACCTATTGTTGTTGTTTTGTTGGTGACAAACCTATTGTTGTTGTTGTTGTTTATTTGGTGACTACCCATTGTTGTTGCTGTTGTTTCTGTTGGTGACTACCTATTGTTGTTGTTTGTGTTTTTTTCTTTTGGTGACCTAGCTATTGTTGTTGTTGCTGTTGTTTCTGTTGGTGACTACCATTGTTGTTGTTGTTGTTGTTTTAATGTTGGTGACTACCTATTGTTGTTGCTTTTGGGTTTTCTGTTTTGGTGACTACCTATTGTTGTTGTTCCTGTTGGTGACTACCTATTGTTGTTGTTTCTTTTTGGTGACTCCCTATTGTTGTTTTTTCTGTTGGTGACTACCTATTTGTTGTTGTTGGTGTGGTTTCTGTTTTTGACTACCTATTGTTGTTGTTTATGTTGGTAAACTACCTATTGTTTGTTGTTGTTGTTTCTGTTTGGTGACTACCTATTTTTGGTTGTTTTTGTTGTTTCTTTTGGGTGACTACCTATTGTTGTTGGGTTGCTGTGGTTTCTGTTGGTGACTACCTTTTGTTGTTTGTTTCTGTTGGTGACTAACCTATTGTTGTTGGGGTTGTTTATGTTGGTGACTACCCATTGTTGTTGCTGTTGTTTTCGTTGGTGACTACCTATTGTTGTTGTTGTTGTTGTTTCTGTTGGTGACAAAGCTATTGTTGTTGTGCTGTTGTTTCTGTTGGTGACAAACCTATTGTTGTTGTTGTTGTTGTTTATGTTGGTGTCTTACCTATTTTTTGTTGCTGTTGTTTCTGTTGGTGACTACCTATTGTTGTTGTTTCTGTTGGTGACTCCCTATTTTTTGTTGTTTCTGTTGGTGACTACCTATTGTGTTGTTTCGTTGGTGACTACCTATTGTTGTTGTTGGTGTGGTTTCTTTGGTGACTACCTATTGTTGTTGTTTTATGTTGGGGACTACCTATTGTTGTTGTTGTTGTTTCTGTTGGTGACAAACCTATTTTGTTGTTGTTGTTGTTTTATGTTGGTGACTACCTATTGTTGTTGTGCTGTTGTTTCTGTTGGTGACTACCTATTGTTGTTGTTTTCCTTTTGGTGACTACCTATTGTTTGTTGTTGCTGTGGTTTCTGTTGGTGACTACCTATTGTTGTTGTGTTGTTTATGTTGGTGACTACCTATTGTTGTTTTTGTTGTTGTTTTCTGTTGGTGACTACCTATTGTTGTTGTTGCTGTTTGTTTTTTGTTGGGGGACTACCTATTGTTGTTGTTTTTTTGGTGACTACCTATTGTTGTTGTTGCTGTTTTTTTTCTTTTGGGGACTACCTATTGTTGTTTTTTTTGCGGGTTGTTTCTTTTGGGTGACTACCTATGTGTGGTGTGTTTCTGTTGGTTACTACCCTATTGTTGTTTTTTGCTGTTTTCTGTTGGTGACTACCTATTGTTTTGCTGTTGTTTCTTTTTGGTGACTACCTATTGTTGTTGTTGCTGTTTTTCTGTGGGGGACTACCTATTGTTGTTGTTGTTTCTGTTGGTGACTACCTATTGTTGTTGTTGCTGTTTTTATGTTGGTGACTCCCTTTATTGTTGTTGTTGCTGTTTTTTTTCTGTTGGTGACTACCTATTGTTGTTGTTGCTGTTTGTTTCTGTTGGTGACTACCTTTATTGTTGTTGCTGTTGTTTCTGTTGGTGACTACCTATTGTATTTTTTGCTGTTGTGTCTGTTGGGTGACCTACCTATTGTTGTTGTTGCTGTTGTTTCGGGTTGGTGACTACCTATTGTTGTTGTTTCTGTTGGTGACTACCTATTGTTGTTTTTTTTATGTTGGTGACTACCTATTGTTGTTGTTGCTGTTGTTTTTGTTGGTGACTCCCTTTTTTTTGTTGTTGTTGTTGTTTCTGTTGGTGACTACCTATTGTTGTTGTGTTGTTTCTGTTGGTGACTACCTATTGTTGTTGTTTGCTGTTGTTTCTGTTGGTGACTACCTATTGTTGTTGTTGTTTCTGTTGGTGACTACCTATTGTTGTTGTTGCTGTTGTTTCTGTTGGTGACTACCTATTGTTGTTGTTGCTGTTGTTTTCTGTTGGTGACTACCTATTGCTGTTGTTTTCTGTTGGTGACTACCTATTGTTGTTGTTGTTTGTTTCAGTTGGTGACTACCTATTGTTTGTTGCTGTTGTTTCTGTGGTGACTACCTATTATTGTTGTTGTTTATTGTTGTGTTTCTGTTGGTGACTACCTATTGTTGTTGCTGTTGTTTCTGTTGGTGACTACCTATTGTTGTTGTTTCTGTTGGTGACACCTATTGTTGTGTTGTCTGTTGGTGACTACCTATTGTTTGTTGTTGGTGTGGTTTCTGTGGTGACTACCTATTGTTTGTTGTTTATGTCGGTGACTATCTATTGTTTGTTGTTGTTGTTCTGTTGTGACTACCTATGTTGTTGTTGTGTTTGTTTATGTTGGTGACTACCTATTGTTGTTGCTGTTGTTTCTGTTGGTGACTACCTATTGTTGTTGTTTCTGTTGGTGACTACCTATGTTGTTGTTGCTGTGGTTTCTGTTGGTGACTGCCTATTGTTGTTGTTGCTGTTGTTTCTGTTGGTGACTACCTATTGTTGTTTTGTTGTGTTCTGTTGTGACTACCTATTGTTGTTGTTGCTGTTGTTTCTGTTGGTGACTACCTATTGTTGTTGTTGCTGTGTGGTTTCGTTGGTGACTACCTATTGATGTTGCTGTTGTTTAGTGGTGACTACCTATTGTTGTTGTTGTTGTTTGTTTCTTGTTGGTGACTACCTATTGTTTGTTGTTGCTGTTGTTTCTGTTGGTTACTACCTATTGTTTTTTGTTTCTGTTGGTGACTACCTATTGTTGTTGTTGCTGTTGTTTCTGTTGGTGACTACCTATTGTGTTGTTGTTGTTGTTTTCTGTGGTGACTACTTATTGTTGTTGTTGCTGTTGTTCTGTTGGTGACTACCTATTGTTGTTGTTGTTGTTGTTGTTTCTGTTGGTGACTACTTATTGTTGTTGTTGCTGTTGTTTCTGTTGGTGACTACCTATTGTTGTTGTTGCTTGTTGTTTCTGTTGGTGACTACCTATTGTTGTTGTTGCTGTTGTTTATGTTGGTGACTACCTATTGTTGTTGTTGCTGTTGTTTCTGTTGGTGACTACCATTGTGTTGTTGTTGTGTTGTTTCTGTTGGTGACTACCTAATGTTTTGTTGTTGTTTCTGTTGGTGACTACCTATTGTTGTTGCAGTTGTTTATGTTGGTGACTACCTATTGTTTTGTTGTGTTGTTTCTGTTGGTGACTACCTATTGTTGTTGTTGCTGTTGTTTTATGTTGGTGACTACCTATTGTTGTTGCTGTTGTTTCTGTTGGTGACTACCTATTGTTGTTTGTTGTTGTTTCTGTTGGTGACTACCTATTGTTGTTGTTGCTGTTGTTTATGTTGGTGACTACCTATTGTTTGTTGCTGTTGTTTCTGTTGGT
>CM031617.1:26555-29055 GCA_018398815.1 Conus ventricosus
GGGGCCGTTTGTGGCCGAGCCTAAAATACATCGACTTGTGAACACAATCTTTCGTTAGAAGGACAGCTTTCTTCACAGACATCTCAGACAGCCATTGCAGAGATGAGTGGAGAGGAAGGTTGTAGATGAAGGGGATGGTGTGGAGGGGGTGGGGTTGAGGTCAATCAGCGGTGGCGGCTAGAGTTCAGGGCCATGAAGAAGGCAGGTCAATAGGTCATTTGACCCGACAATGTGTGTGTGTGTGTGTGTGTGTGTGTGTGTGGTGCGTGCGTGCGTGCGTGCGTGCGTGCGCGCGCGCGCGCGCGCGCGCCACGCGCGCGTGTGTGTGTGTGTGTGTGTGTGAGAGATGGTGTGATGGTGTATGCGTGTCTATGTGTGTGTATTGATGGTGTGTGTGTGTGTGTGTGTGTGTGTGTGTGTGTGTGATGGTCTGGTGTGTGTGTGTTGGTGTGTATGGTGTGTGTGTGTGTGTGCCTCTGTGTGTGTGCATGCGTGCGTGCGTGCGCGTGCGTGTGTGCGTGCATGCGTGTGTGTGCGCGCGCGCGAATGTGTGTGTGTGTGTGTAGGTGAAGGGCTTTGTTAATCAAACGTGGACATGAAGTAGACCTAGTTACTAAGACGGGTCTGAAATGAGTGGAAAGAAGCGTACACCTCTATGTACAGGCAGGGCGTGAGGCAGGAAAGGGGGGGGGGGGGGGGGGGAGAGTGTGTGGATGTAGGAGAGAAGGAGAGGGCAGTTCCATTCTCCCCCCCCCCCCCCCCCCTCACCACGGCCTGTCTCCGCTGTGTCTGTGACCTGCTGACCTCCTCCTGACCCCGGCGACCCCCGCAGGCCAGGCAAAGAACAGGACGATGACCGCTGAACCGTGGAACTGCTTGGGCAGGGTGGAGGAGGGGGAGGGGGTGGGGTGGAAGGGGTATCCAAGGGGGTTGGTAAGGTAAGGGGTATAGGGCTGGGGTATATTGAGAAAATAGATGATAGGTGATGGATGATAGGTGTCAGTTGATAGGTGACACATGATAGATGATAGGTGATGGGTGATAGGTGACACATGATAGGTGATGGGTGATAGGTGACACATGATAGGTGATGGGTGATAGGTGACACATGATAGGTGATGGCTGATAGGTGACACATGATAGGTGATGGCTGATAGGTGTCAGGTGATAGGTGACACATGATAGATGATAGGTGATGGGTGATTGGTGACAGATGATAAGTGATGGGTGATAGGTGACACATGATAGGTGATGGGTGATAGGTGACACATGATAGGTGATGGGTGATAGGTGACACATGATAGGTGATGGGTGATAGGTGACACATGATGGGTGATGGCTGATAGGTGTCAGGTGATAGGTGACACATGATAGATGATAGGTGATGGTGACACATGATAGGTGACACATGACAGATGATAGATGACACATGATAGGTGATGGGTGATAGGTGACACATGATAGATGATGGGTGATAGGTGATGGGTGATAGGTGACACATGATAGATGATAGGTGATGGGTGATAGGTGACACATGATTGATGATGGGTGATAGGTGACACATGATTGATGATGGGTGATGGGTGATAGGTGACACATGATAGGTGATGGGTGATAGGTGACACATGATTGATGATGGGTGATAGGTGACACATGATAGATGATAGGTGATGGGTGATAGGTGACACATGATTGATGATGGGTGATAGGTGATGGGTGATAGGTTGTCAGGTGATACATGATAGGTGAAACGTGATAGGTGATAGGTGAAGCATGATAGGTGACACATGATAGGTGATAGGTGATGACACACACACACACACACACACACACACACACACACACACACACACACACACATGATTGCATGCATGCACACACACACATGCATGCATACACACACACACACACACACACACACACACACACACACACACACACGCATGCATGCATGCATGCATATATGCATACATCCGCTTCCCAAAAAGTCCTTCAACTGAGACTATGAACCGTGGTTCCGTGTCTGAACGCACACATGACATCTTGCACACACACACACACATGTTAAAATCCCATCACCAACTTTCGGAAGAGAAGGCCAGTTTAGCCGTTGGTATGGATGACTCGTAAACACCATACACGCACCGAAAGAACGAAACTATGAATGGAAAACTGACTGGCTGACTGACAGACTGAATGACACGGGAACTGACTGACTGACTGAATGACACGGGAACTGAATACCCGACAGACTGAATGACGCGGGAACTGACTGACAGACTGAATGACACGGGAACTGACTGACGACTGAATGACACGGGAACTGACTGACAGACTGAATGACGCGGGAACTGACTGACTGACTGAATGACGCGGAACTGACTGACAGACTGAATGATGCGGGAACTGACTGACTGACTGAATGACGCGGGAACTGACTGACAGACTGAATGACGGCGGGAACTGACTGACAGATTGAATGACGCGGGAACTGACTGAC
>CM031617.1:34055-41555 GCA_018398815.1 Conus ventricosus
CACAACACAGTGACACACCTCACACATAACACCACTAACTAACACCACACACAACACTCCACACACCACACACTCACAAACCACACACACACACACACCACACACACACTCTCACTCACACACACACTCCACATCCTCTGCCGCCAACTGGCGGATTAGTCAGAGGACATTACCGCAGAGGAAAGAAAAATTGCTCAATATGGCAAAATCGAATACCGCATCGACACGGGAGGAAGCCCATAAAGCTGCCTAAATCGACGAACGTCGAAACAATAACACAGAATGTGCCGGCGTGAACACAAATCCAGTTTTGAGATCACATCCGTCAGTCGATGGAGAAACGGCTGAAAGTATCTCGAAAATTCCACCCGGTGACCACCAACTACCTGACATCAGAATACGACGAACGAACCTGCTTCTGTGAAAAAGCCCTCTTGAGATCAAGGGGTCTAAAGGACTTTCATTCTGAAGATGACAAGTGAATAAATATGCTCTGTTTGAAGAGAGCATGCGGGGAAGACAACGCACTACATCTGCGTTGGAGAGGAGACCACTCATCGAGGCACGGCAAGGATGAGACTGATGAGGAGCAAACCACATACCATCTGTTCTGCCACCCAGACCAGCTCCCTTCTAACGGCACCAGTGAGTGTGACACATCCATCAACTTCACTAACGTACCCGTCTACGCCGCATGCTTGAAATCTACTTCACAAAAAGGCAAAAAACATCGTCAGCAAGGTCAGGCCCAGAATTATGACGTCAAACATATTACGAATTGACGCCGATTCTTTTCGCACGATACACAAATCCTAGCTGTCATGTCGTCAAAACATAATGAAAGCGTGATGACGTTTCACCGTCTGGTACTGCTAAGGTTATTCTGTTCATGTTCCACGATGGAGAGATAAACCCACCGTCTTGGGGGTACGGTACGTACGCGGTGTACATCTGGTTTCTATCCATCCTACTCGATTGGAGGACGGTGCAAAAACCTAGGTGACACCAAAACGGTGAAGGACTGCTGACAGCTGTGTTTCACTGTGGGATTAAATCAACGATTTAAAAGGAATAGATCTAAGACTAGTCCGCGTCAGTGATGTCGCACTTGTAAAACAAGCAAAAGCAAATATCCAAAACCCATGTTAGTTGATAGTTGTGTGGCCCCAGTGAAGATCGACATCTGCAAATGCAAGCGGGACGATGTTCACACGCCTTATGTGTGCAGAGCTCCCATGCACAATCGTTGTCCCTTCTGTCCATGAGAACTTGACTCACGAAACACAGGTGTTGAAAGGGGACTACATCCACCCGTCAGACAGGGGGCACCAGCATCCTCGCTGTCAACTTGGGCGTCACGTCCACCGCATCTTTTGGGAAGGCCCACAGGAGGCGGCCCCAATATCCTGCCTGTAGAATGGTTTCAGTGGTGATCGGGGACCACATCCAGCAATGGCTTCAGGCCTGCGCGCATCCCAGAGTGCTTACCTGGTGCTCGCGACAACCGCTTGGGTCCCGTAATTTCAACTTACGACTTTTGCCCAAGTCTCTGTTTAGTAACGTTTTTATTCAACACTTAATAGAAAATGTTGAACATTATATTACTGTTCTACAAGTGGACTGTAGATTCCATCGTTAAAAATCTACTTCATTTTGAGAACTACATTTATTCCATAAAACTTTTGATATTTTGGCTTTGCTAGTTTTATATGTAGAACAAAGTAAATTTCCTCAATTAAAGGGCGGCATTTACCTACATCCTCTATATTAACTGTAGTACATCAACTAAAAGAGTTCAGACTGCAATAATTTGTTAGATCCAGGACCTTAATTATAGATCTATGAAGTTAGACCTCAATACAACAGCTAAAGATAAAGAGAATTTTTTTATTACCGGGTTCTCATTAAAATGAGCATTGATTTAGTATAAATATGACTTTCTGTATATTATCCAAATAGGCCCAAAACCGATAATTCAGCTGGATAAGACACCTTCCTTCTTCAGAAAAAAAATTGGACATCTTGGGAGATTTTTAATGCACATTCTCCGTTTTGGGAACCAGATTGCATATCACAAGCAATCCGCTTTGGGTAATAATATTGTGGATTCCAAATTTGTTTTAGATTGATGATGGAAGTTATAACAAGGACGTTCTGATGTTTCAAATCACCGGCCAACCTCTATTGACTTAACGTTAGTATCTTCTTGTATATATTGAATGTAATTGGATAACAGAGGAAGAACATTAGTGAAGTGATCATTTCCCTATTGTTCTTACACTAAATGAAAGATTCAGTTGAAGAAAGGAAGTTGTTATTGATCCTAAGTTTTTATACAATTGTGTGACTGGTACCTCTATGAGTCAACAATATTGTCAATAGTCATATTCATGGATACATGAAGACACTGATATATTTTATGAGAACTTCCAGAATAAGCTGTTTATACGCTGCTGAAAATATCCCCAATGCCCAAGCGCAAATGCTATAATGATAGAAGGACAGAGATATGTGATGGTGGAAGGAAATGAGGATTGCGCTGAAGCAGTGAGCAGTAAAAGAAAAAACTTATAAAACATGGCTAAAGGACAGACAGAATTGTAGAGAAAAGTTTTATTGACAAATGAAAAGTGTGCAAGACAAAAAAGAGTCACAGTAAAAGAGTTGTGGCCCAAGCAAAACGTAATCTATTTCACTACGTTTTTGGCCATTCAAAAATATCTACATTCAAAGGACAGTGCACAAAGTATGGAAGAAGGTAAAGAATTAAAGAACAGATGCATTTTCTTCATATTCCCATTAATTTAGATAACAACGCTATCCTCATCAGCAGAGAAAAGCAGAGAAATTTGTTTTGAAGTGTTTCATAAGAATAATTTCATCCTAAAGTCTTACATCAATATAGAAGCTACCGAGAAGAGGAAGAGAAAAAAACATATTATATTGTGATCCTCTCCAGTGAAAATCCATTCCCTTAAACTCTTTTATAACTTTGAGGGGAATTTTAATGTATTCTTTGGAGGGTTTTACTGTTGCAATTCCCATGCTGTGGATCGGACTCGGTATTTTTTTTTTTTTTTTTCATATCAATTGCTTCTGCCATTTGCCTTTTATCTTGGAAAGCAATTTACGTTTCATTTTTCCAAAAATGTTGGTTAAATGGAAACTCTCCTACTATCTGGAAGAGGTCGTTGTAATACAGTTCCAAAGCAAGGTAAACGTTAGTATCCGAAATTGCAGTTATCGTCAATAGACTTTAATCATCGCAAGTTGGTAAGATATTGGAAAAAATGTTGAACGTTCGTATTTGACATTTCTGCGAAAAGAAAATATTATTCAAACAGATACCAAGCAGGTTTCTAGGAAAGGGAAGATGTACAACTGACCAGTGCGTCAAATATTACGAATCAGTTAAAAAAACAGTTTTTCAGAGAAAGAAATAAGTACACTTGCTACTTTTTTTGATATTTGAAAAGCTGATGATAGTGTTTATGGCATGCTGGACTGCTTTAAAGCTAAAACATTATTGGAATTAGTGGAGCAAGTATCAATTTGTAAAATGTTTCTTGTCTGGGAGATTATTTGTACAAGATTGGCACATGCTCATTCGTCCATTCAAGGATCATTGCTATGAAATCTCCAATGGATTTATACTATTGCTCCAGTTCTTTGTACTATTCTTATTCATGATCTCCACACGTTCTCATCTAACAAGATACCATCTCGTTCAATATGCTGATGACATGCTATTTGGGATGAATACAAACGTCAGAAATACAAACAAATAAGAGAGTTGTTACACTGTTCAAAACTATACCAAGGTTTTGGAATAAAGGCTAGTTAAGTTGATTTATACCTGAAAGAAATGGTTTAGGAACTTTCGGTGAGAAAAGACACATAATTAATGCTTTTTATTAATGGTGATGCTCCAAAGCATTCCTCTCCGCTTTGTTATAAAAGGCAACATCTTAAATATTAAAGCTGTATCCATTTTTAGGAGTTATGTAACCCCAAAGTTAAGTGGCGATATCATATTGAAAACACATATAAGTCAAGCTAGACAAAGATTAAATTTTCTCTAATAATTAAGCTCAGTCATGGGGTCAAGATATTCAAATCACTTTGTACACTTGTACCAGTTTAGTTCGATTCGAAATTATACTTATGGTCAGTGGTATTTCTCAGTCCACAGACGCTGCCTAAAAAAAATTACAAAGCATAGATAGTAAGGCTGTTAAGTTGGCACTTTGGTGTGCACCAGTACTAACACAAATACGCTCAAAATCATACAGAGCAGCTAATCTGTTAACTCGTGAGGACCACGGAAGTTGGCCACCGCCAAAGTATGTGACTAGAGTCTTTCGTTCTAATCGCAGTGACAAATGGAACATTTTTCCAGATCAAGCAGGATTTCCGAAAATGAGCGCAAACATTCCATATCTTCCAACCTTTTAGAAACTATACAGATGATCTTTTTAAGAAGTTGTTGATAGTGATATTCATACATAATCATCAAGTAGTCCCATAATACCCATAGTCGACTATGGGAGCTATTTCTTGTCTAGATTCGATACAGATTATTCAACTTAAAAAAGCGGGTAACATCTCTCTTATATCGTTGAAGCCATAAGAACTTCTAGAAAATAAGGTTATCACAAATCTTAAGTTTTTACAGGACGGTTCAGTTTTTGGAATCTTACACCAGGGGTGGATTTGTCTTATTCCTGGCTTTCAGATAAGAAAGTCATTTTGTATAGAAAAGGTTTTTCTGTATTTAGGCAGAACTTTATGCAATTCTTATGGCCTTATCCTTCATAGTTGATATTGATACTGCGTATTTATAGCATTTTACTTTGTGTTGACTCAAAATTAGTTCTTTTACAGTCTGCAAAATGGAATGCAAAAGTTCGAAAAGACTTGATATTTGACGTAAAATATTAATACATCAATTATATGTAAAGGTATTAATGTAGAATTTTGTTGGGATTCCATCTATCACTGTGGTATTTGGGGGAATGTAAATGTGATAGATCAGCGAAAGAAGGAGCTATTAGAAAAATCCTTGACAGTACACTAAAATTAGAAAACATGAAATAATTCGATGTTTGAAAGTGTATATGACAGAAAAGCTTCCGTCAAAGTCGCATAAATATTACCGTATTCGAGATCCGTGTCTTGTCTCATTTTACAAAATCGATTAAATTCATGGAAGACTACAATTTCCAAATATAATGTGTCGAATGTGCTTGTGGTCATTCATATCAATTGACATATTTTTTTGATTGCCCATTGCTATCCTGTTATACAACATATCTGGATAGATGTAGCAAATAAATGAGATCTTTAAATGATACTATATTCTACAGCGAAGAAACAGAAAACTGATACAATTGTCATCAGTTTTATTCAGCACTATTACTTTGCATATTTATTGTTAGATCATTAAATCATTTATAGTTATTGAATGAATGTTATACGTAGCTTTCACAATGAGTGAATATTCACCACTAACACACACACACACCCACACACACACACACAACCCACACACACACACCACTACGCACAGTATACAACACACAGCACCACACACACACTAACACACAACACACACACAAACACACACACACCCACACAACACACATCAACACACACACACACACACACAACACATCACACACACACACACACAACTCAATCACCCACACACACCACACACGCACACACGCGCGCGCGCGCTGCGCACGGAGCAGCTCGCAACCACAGACACAAACTCTTACACAAGCCCGTTTTTTTTTTTTTTTTTTTATTTATTATTTTTTTTTTTGGATGTTTTATTTGTCTAAGATCACCATTGTGTGAAAGACGTTTAAATTAAATCAATCAACTCAACACAACACAAACACACCCACAACCACCCCCCCACACACACAAACACACACACACACCACTCTCGACACGCTCGCACGCCACGCACGCACGACATTCACCATCACTCACACACACACACTCACACACAACACACACACACAACACCACACACCCACCCACAACACTCACATCATCTCTCTCTCTTTCCACACACACACATAAACACACTACACACACACTACTACACACCACAACACACACAACACACACACACACAACACCAACCACCACCGCCCACACCACACCCCCCCACCCCACAAAATAAGGAAGTACCCCCGTACACCCCGAAAACTTCACAGGAGTTATAAAATCGTCAAAAAGATTATCAAGAGTACTTATAAGTTGGTGGATTTTATGTAGGCTTGAATGGATTAAGTCTGTCATCGAAAAACAAATTTTATGATTCTTTTTAACAGTGGATCTAACCAAAACAAGTATGACTGTTTTACTCATTGATTGATTACTCCTTTAGTACGGTTACAGAGATAAATTTTCTCGGAGTTTTATTTTACATCTAAATTATCATGGTTACTTTCATATCGAATATTTATTAACTAAGGCTGATGGAAAAAACATTAAACTTTCTGAAAATCATTTCTAAAGAAAGTGGGGGCAAGATCCAGCTACATTGATTACTCTAGTAAATCTTTAATGAGATCAAAAATAACTTATGCCCAAGAAATATTCTCCAACGCGCCTAAATATTTATTACAAAAACTGCAAAGTATGAATGTAAGGCGTTGAAATTAGCCCTTGGACTTACTGTGCACGCATCATCGTTACGTACATATCATGAAGCTCAGTACTTCCTCTAGATATAAGAGATTTAACATGTTGTAAATTTGTCATTAAAAGTACAGCTAGAAAAACACACATTAAATCAGAAATCAAAAATAAGATCAGATTTTGATTTTCCGAAAAGAGCAAAGTCTATAACTTCTCAAATAACTATAGCAACTTATACAAACAAAATAATTTCAGATTCTGGGTTTCTTTAGAAAAGAACATTTCTCTCCCAGACCATCTTTTTGTCCTATTCCACTCTGGGAACTTAAAAAAGCCCATTTTGATATTGATCACACCAACATCAAAAAAGATGAAAATATCAATATGCTAGCAAGTTATACTAAGTGTCATATGGACGAGAAATACACTAACCAATTAAAAATATACACAGATGTTCATGTATTGGTAAGCAAACAGGTTGTGCATTCTTAATCCCTGACTTGAGGGTGGAGAAATCTTTTTACATTGGATGTAACATATCCATATTTACAGCTGAATTAACAGCATACTCATGGCTTTGAATTACCTTTTAACTTTCCCCAAAACAATATTCAAGCTCTGTTTGTGTAGATTCAAAATCAGTCCTTCAGGCAATAAAAGATTTTATTTGCATACTAGGCCTGAAATGATTATTGAGATAAGCTGTTTGATCCATATGCTTATTGAAGGAGCACCCAACTATCCTTTTGTTGGATTCCTTCACACTGTTCCTTTTATTACAACGATAAAGTAGATAGGGCAGCTAAGCGTGGAGCAAAACATATCTGTGGTTCTGAAGATCTT
>CM031617.1:49204-51704 GCA_018398815.1 Conus ventricosus
CGTGCGTGCGTGCGTGCGTGCGTGCGTGTGCGTGCGTGCGTGCGTGAGTGCGTGCGTGCGTGCGTGTGTGTGTGTGTGTAAGTGTTTGATAGCCATCTCCAATTATGTGTGTGTGTGGTTCTGCTGGTTTTCCTGTGTGGTAACAACAATGGTGCTTGTCTGTATGTGTTCCCCCCCCCCCCTCTCCCTCTCCCTCTCCCTCTCTCCCCCCTCTCTCTCTCCTCTCTCTCTCTCTCTCTCTCTCTCTCTCCCTCTCTCTCTCTCTTCTCTCTCTCTCTCTCTCTCTCTCTCTCTCTCTCTCTCTCTCTGTCTGTCTGTCTATCTGTGTGTCTGTGTGTCTGTTCATGTATCTTAGTTTTTCTGCCTGTCAGTCTCTATCTCGCTGGCCTCTAAGTATGTAACTAAAGTAATGCTCAATGTGCATCTGTATGTTGGGGATGACTGGGTAGTCATTATAAGAACATTGGTGTTATTTACCCATTCCAATGAGGTCGAACAATTGTGCTAGCGTCATGTCGCCGGCTCTAGAAATTGCCTTCTATCGTTATAGTTTTCGAAAGCCTTCTAACGTTGTTGTTGTTGTTTTTTTAACCAGAAAGAAAGAAAACAAGAAGAAAATCAAAACCTGAAAAAAAGCATGCAGGAATTTAAGACACTGATTAATGCAGAAAACTCAAGCAATCAATCTCTGCCTAAAACTCAGCAACGCTATTTCCAAGATCTTTCAGGTCTTTCATAACTTCTGCAACAGATGTCCCCCACTGTCCGGGGCCCACGCTACCTCTGGACACAGTTGGCGCACGCCTGCCCTCACGTCACAGTGAGATCAATGACAAGACAGAAAGATGATGACGATGACCTGTCATGACCTGTCATGACATTGTCACAGGTGAACAGTCTTAAGGACAATGACCTCCTGACCCCAACGCTGTTCCAGTATTGTGTCTCTCCTCCCGCCTGTAACCTCCCCCCCCCCCCCCTTACCCCTGATCTCTCTGATCTCAGGGACAATGACCTCCTGACCCCAACGCTGTTCCAGTATTGTGTCTCTCCTCCCGCCGGTAACCCCCCTCCCCCTCCTCCTCCCCCTTCTGCACTGCTTCTCCCTCCCACCTGAAAATCCCTCTCTACTTTTGCAGCCAGAACGTCCCTATCGCCCATCCCGGAGTCTTGAAGACCGTTGGGGCGCCACAGAAGACTTCGCAACCAGCTTCCTCCACTCCTCCCGGTTCTCAGACAGCTCTTAGGCAGTTGCTGAGTGTGAGGCCAGTCCATGCACTGATGTTGTCCTCCCATCTCTTTCTCTGTCTTCCTCACCAGTCAACACAATGGTGTCTACACGTCGTTTGGAAGGTCAATACAAAGGTCAAATACACTCACCAGCCAACACAATGATGTCTACACGTCGTTTGGAAGGTCAATACAAAGGTGAAATTCACTCCAATGTGCAAACTCCGTTCTAAGGTGTGCGTAAGTCTGCACGTGCTGAAACCTGTCTTGATGTTTGTTTGTGTGTCTAGCAGTCTGTCCATCTGTCTGTTTGTTTGTTTGTCTGTCTGTCTCAATATCTCGTTCTGGCAACTTTGTGAGCAGATGAAGCTAATGCGCTACGTGCATGTGTATGTCAGTTGGGTGAGTGGGTGTGTAGCAGTGTTGGTGCCATTGGTTCAATCCAGCACCGCCATAGAACAGCACCAGCTGTGTGTCATTTACTCAATCCAGCAGGGCCATAGAACAGCGCCAGCTGTGTGTCATTTGCTCAATCCAGCACGGCCATAGAACAGCGCCAGCTGTGTGTCATTTGCTCAATCCAGCACGGCCATAGAGCAGCGCCATCTGTGTGTCATTTGCTCAATCCAGCACGGCCATAGAACAGCGCCATCTGTGTGTCATTTGCTCAATCCAGCACGGCCATAGAGCAGCGCCATCTGTGTGTCATTTGCTCAATCCAGCACGGCCATAGAACAGCGCCAGCTGTGTGTCATTTGCTCAATCCAGCACGGCCATAGAACAGCGCCAGCTGTGTGTCATTTGCTCAATCCAGCAGGGCCATAGAACAGCGCCAGCTGTGTGTCATTTGCTCAATCCAGCAGGGCCATAGAACAGCGCCAGCGGTGTGTCATTTGCTCAATCCAGCACGGCCATAGAACAGCGCCAGCTGTGTGTCATTTGCTCAATCCAGCAGGGCCATAGAACAGCGCCAGCTGTGTGTCATTTGCTCAATCCAGCACGGCCATAGAACAGCGCCAGCTGTGTGTCATTTGCTCAATCCAGCACGGCCATAGAGCAGCGGCATCTGTGTGTCATTTGCTCAATCCAGCACGGCCATAGAACAGCGCCAGCTGTGTGTCATTTGCTCAATCCAGCACGGCCCGGCCATAGAACAGCGCCAGTTGTGTGTCATTTGCTCAATCCAGCACGGCCATAGAACAGCGCCAGCTGTGTGTCATTTGCTCAATACAGCAATGAAAGAAATAGTGATAATAATGGTAATGATGAT
>CM031617.1:64204-74204 GCA_018398815.1 Conus ventricosus
CGGTTTTCCGTTTTTGTGTACTTTGAACCGGCATTGAAAACTCAAAGTAAAAAATGGACGCTGACGAAAACGAGGCCGCCAAGGAGGTACTATTTCGGCTCCCATGGACCCCTCCTTGGCGGCCTCGTTTTCGTCCAGCGGCCATTTTGATTTTGCGCCGAATATGAAAAGATAAGTGGTTTCTCGTTCTTCGTTGTCACTGTCCTAAATGTTATTTGTTTTTGCCTGAAGAAGACCCAAGAGGTCGAATTGCATTGTGTTTTGTCCTGTAATCTGTTTGTCTGTGTCCTTGGGGGTAACTAGCGGGAGGTTAATTTCAAAGTGAGATGACTGCTAGCAGAAATTGAAACAAACTCAAAAGCAAAATAACTGTTCCACTGAATGAAAGACAAAAAAATGATGATATTTTCATTGCACGTCCATGTTGTACCCACGTTGAGGACATAAGTGATTGTCCGTTCTTCGTTTTCATTGTCGTGAATGTTGTCTCGCCTGAAGAAGACCAAAGAGGTCGAAACGCGTCGTGTTTTGTCTTATAGTTTGTCGCTTTTGTTCGCTGATTATAGCATTTTGCTGTTAAAGTTCTGATCAGTGTGAGTTAGAGAGAGAGAGAGAGAGAGAGGAGAGAGAGAGAGAGAGAGAGAGAGAGAGAGAGACACACACACAACACACACACACACACACACACACACACACACACACACACACCCACACACACACACACACACACACACACACACACACACACACACACACAGACGCAGAAAGAGACATACAAAGACACGGGCGTCATTTCTGTACTTTTCTTTCTTATGTTCTGGTTTCCACTTTCTGTCTGTTTTTGATTTCTTTTATTTCATTCATTTTTGTTACTGTTTCTTTTGTTTGCTTTGTCTGCGTTCTTGGTTTATATGTCCCTTTCTTTCTCTCTTCCTTAATCCCCCCCCCTCTCTCTCTCTCTCTCTCTCTCTCTCTCTCTCTCTCTCTCTCTCTCTCTCTCTCTCTCTCTCTCTCTCTCTCTCTCTCTCTCTCTGCTTCTTCTTCTTGTTCTTCTCCTCCTCTTCTTTTTTCTTCTACTTCTTCTTCTTCTTCTTCTTCGTTTTCCTTTTCTTTTTCCTCCTCCTCCTCCACCTCCTCCTCTTCTTCTTCTTCTTTCTTCTTCTTCTCTTCTTCTTCTTCTTTTTCTTCTTCTTCTTCTTCTTCTTCTTTTCTTCTTCTTTTTCTTCTTCTTCGAACTGAGAGCAACTCCCACGTGCACTCATTTCAAAACGTCGAGTTGGTTTTTACGAGGTGAGTGTATTTCTGTATTTCTTTATTTCACGTACCAAACCCGTTCCCCCGCCCCGCCCCCGTTCTCTCTGCTTAACGTCAGGATATTTCTGCAGCCATTCTCCGTTGTGGGGGATTGAGGTGAGGGCAGGATTGTCAGTCGCGTTCCAGTGACCGATCTACCTTTACCACAGAATTCAGACTGTTTCAAGTGCGCGCTCTGAGACGGAGGATATGCAGTGTCACAGAGTGCTGGGTTGACCTGTATGTTGACTCTAAAAGGTGTTCAGTCTATGCAGTGTCACAGAGTGCTGGTTGACCTGTATGTTGACTCTAAAAGGTGTTCAGTCTATGCAGTGTCACAGAGTGCTGGGTTGACTTGTATGTTGACTCTAACAGGTGTTCAGTCTATGCAGTGTCACAGAGTGCTGGGTTGACCTGTATGTTGACTCTAACAGGTGTTCAGTCTATGCAGTGTCACAGAGTGCTGGGTTGACCTGTATGTTGACTCTAACAGGTGTTCAGTCTATGCAGTGTCACAGAGTGCTGGGTTGACCTGTATGTTGACTCTAAAAGGTGTTCAGAAGTCAGTGGGGTTTCACTTTTCTTTGGTTATGTTGTTGAACACGAAGAGGGTTTCAGACGCTGATGAGTTCAAACATACGTTGATCTTACCTGCATGCTTCAGTCACCAGGTTCACGGATGTGTGACCTTACAAAGGATGTTCAGAGGCTGGTGCCTGCTGACAGTGGTGCTGATCCAACCCACCAGCGCTACAGATACCAGCGACCAATCCTCTTCAGACTGAGAACTGGCCACTGCCGACACCAGCTCTACAGATACCAGCGAACAATCCTCTTCAGACTGAGAACTGGCCACTGCCGACTGCTGAGCCACCTCAGCCGAGTTCAGCTTGCCCACACAGACGAATGTCCTTCTGGCACTGGATCTCAGACACCAGAACACATCCTCCAACACTGTCCAGCCCATGATGTTCTAACGGCGTCAAACCTGGCCAGAGCATACAGAACTGCAGATGCAGCTTTGGGGCAGCCGTCAAGATATCGAGAAGACTGTGGGGTTTTAAATCTGGCGGAGGTAAAAGTCTTTTCAACCCCATTGAAGCAGAAGAAGAAATTTTTTCGTCAATTTCACAATCTGCTAAATTTTGGGGAAGAATTTTAAGCTGTCAGAAATTCACATACATCTTTGACCTTAAAAAACGTCAGATTTAGCAGGTCACAATCCCACCTTAGGGAGATTTTTGGTCACGGACTTCACTGATGTTGACTTACAAGGGACCGGGAATTTGGGGGTTTTACACATATTATGTTGCCTTTAGGGGATCGCTGGGGGGCCGACCTTTCGACGCCTTTCTCGCCCTTTTTTTCCCACTCGGGGGCATCCCCATTCGCCCCATGCACTCGTTTTCCTTATCCTTTTTTGGGGGGCCCTGGACCATTGAGCTCATTTCGCCCTTTTTTCACTCGGGAAACCCAAAAATTCCCCCATGCCGTCCTTTTCGTTGAGGGGTGACCTTTTCGATGCTTTTTTTACCCCCTTTTCACCAGGGAATAAAATTCTTCCCAGCACGCGTTTTTATGGGTTGGGGGGCGTGACCATTTCGACGCTCATTTTCGCCCTTTTTATCCCCAGGGATTCCATTTTCCCCATGCCGCTTTCTTACTTAGGGGAGTGCCCATTTCGATGCTCATTTTCGCCCAAAATTCACTCAGGGCAAAACCAATTCTTCCAATCATTTTTCAAAATCTTGAGGGGCGTGAATTTCGACTGCTATTTTCGCCCTATTTCACCAGGCTAACCGTCGTTTCCACCGCTTTCCCCTAAAAACTTGCCCCCCCCCCCCCCCCCCCAAAACTTTCCCCCCCCCCCCTAACCCCCCCCCCCCCCCCGGGCCCCCCCCCGAGTCTCCCCCTGGCCCCGCCCCACCCCCCCCCCCCCCCAACGTTTTTATCTTTTGGGGGGGAACGGTTGGTGTAAGGCTTTGTGCGGGGTGGGAAAAACTGGTTGGTGTAAGGCTTGTGCTGGGGGGGGAAACTGTTTTTGGTGAAGGCCTTTGTTGGGGGGGGAATACTGTGTTGGGGGGAGTTCTTTGTGCTGGGGGGGGGAACTTGTTGGTGAAGGTCTTGTGCGGGGGGAAAGGGGGAAAAAACCGGGGTTTTTTGGGATCAAAGATTGGGGCGGGGTACAAGGGGGGGGGGGTGGGGTGGGGGGGTTAGGGGAAAATTTACACATCATCGTTATCTTGTTGTATCTTTTTTTTTATTATTATTATTGTCACATTTTTGTTATTATCAGACATCACCATCTTGGTTTTTTCATTCTTACTTTTTCTTATCATTATTTTAAAATGATCTCCACGTCATCACCTTATCACCCCATTATCTTATTTTATTATTTTTCCCTCTTTCTGATTGTTTGTCATGTCCTTGGCGTAACAACCCCCCTTCCTTTCAAAATTATTATTAATATCCCATCATTTCAAAACACCTCTTCACATCACATCCCCACACATCATTATCCAGTTTGTTATCGTGCTACCCCGACACGAGAGCAAGATCTCACACACAGCTGGGCTGTCGTCCCACGTCACATTTAAAGAATCAGAACGAAAAGTAACACTGACTCCAGGCCCCTTACAAAACACACACGGGGCGTCACACGGCAGCATGTTAATGAATCAGAAGAAAGTGAACCTGACTACCAGGTCTGTCACAAAGACACACAGCGGGGCTGTCATGCACTTTGCACAGTTAAGAACAAACGAAGAGTGAACACTACTCCAGGCTTTCACAAAAGACACACAGGGGGGCGTCGGCACCGCAGAAATTTTAAATAAATCAGAACGAAGATGAACACTGACACCAGGTCTCTCAAAAAAGAAAAACCCCAAAGGCTGCACAGGCAGAACACAAGCGACCCCAGCTGCCTGGCGGATGATTGGGAAATCAGTTCAAGGCCGCTCCGCCTGACGTCACGACACAAAAGGGAGCAGGAGTTAGGATCGAGAAAGGGGAGGGAGGGGAGAAGGAGAGAGAGAGAGAGAGAGAGAAAAGAGAGAGAGAGAGAGAAGAAGAAAACAACAGAGACAACAAGGCAGAGGGGAGACGGGACAGAAGAGAAAAGAGAGAAAGAGAGAAGACAAGGAGCAGAGAGAGAGAGAAGACAGCCCCAAACAGACAGACAGCGTCAGACGAACAGACAGAGAAGAAGAAGACGACGAGAGGACACAAAGAAAAGAGAGAGAGAGAGAGAGAGAGAGAGAGAGGAGAGAGAGAGGAGAGAGAAGGAGACGACAGACAGACAACAAAAGAGAGAGACGGGGACAAGAAGAGAGACGGGAGAGAGGACAGACAAAAGGGGAGAGAGGAGGAGGGGAGAGGAGAGAGAGAGAGGAGAGAGAGAGGAGAGAGAGAAGGGTTAGTAAAGCCAGGGACAAACGCAGGCGAGGCCCAACATTAAAGAAGGAAGAAAGAAAGAGACGAAAGCCAGACAGAAACAGGTGTTTCTGTCTGGCAAAAAGGGTAGCGGATTTTTTTTTAAAAGGGAAACAATGGGAGACAGTTTAAAATGGAAACTTTAGTTCGCATAGACCCCCGTCTGTCGTCGCCTGCCTGTCGTCTGTCTCCCCTCAATCCTCACTCTCCCTCTCTCTCCTCCTCTCCCCGGGGGGGGGGGCGGTGTCAGTGCACGGACGCAGGTAAATTGGCTCTTTTTATAGGCTAATTCATTTAATTTTGGGCTGTGTTTTCGACTATATGTCCCCTTTGGGTTAATTTTCCAGCCTTCACACAGTTGATTTCCGGTCGGGTGGCTTTTTTTAAAACCGTTTTCTTCCTTATGTTTGAGAAGCTAGAAAAAGTGCCGCCATGAAACGTGAAACATTAAAGTTTTGGAGGATAGAGGGTTTTTTGGCGGGCTGCCTCCTCACGCTTCTTTTTTGGGGCATTTTATTACGCAATGTGGAGATTGGAACTAAACCCCGGACCACCCACCCAAGGAAGCAGTGTCAAACTTCGTTGACCATGTCCCCGCAGAGTCAGCCGGGAAGGACAAAAAATTCGTCCACGGGACTCGCCCTCTAGTCTGATGTCCCCCCAACCCATTGAGGAAATGCTTCAGAAGATAACCTAAATTTGAAAATTGAAAGATGACATAAAGGGGTACCGCGATTTTTTGGGGAAGATTCCCGGAGGAGGTTACACTTTGAGACAAAAAGGGAAAAGACCTGCGCTGTGAAAAGAAGCAAAGAAGGGATCCGGAGGGAAAAGGAAGATGACTCTAGAAGGGCGTTCCCAAAAGGGAAAAAATTTGATCTTTCAGGGTCCCCCGCAGGGAACGAACCAGGAGGATTGTGGGGCTTCGGCCGAGAGCTGATGACGGACCACTGGAACGGCTGCTGATGCCCACTTTGACGGGGCACCCCCTAGCAGCAAGCCGAACGCACCTGTAAACGCATGCTGCACATTTTTCAAGGATAAGGGAAAACCTTTGGCCAGAGTAAACAAAGGGGACAATGTTTTTGGGGGGGCTTCCCCCCTGCGTGTAAGGGGGAAAAAGAAAAAGACTGTCTCCTCATTTGAAGAAGGCCCGGGAAAAAGGGAAAGGTCCCCTTGGGTCGACCATCTCCCCGATCGATGGTAGGAAAAATTACCTTGGTGAGGGAGAAACTCTTAGGACTACGATGGGGGGGGCCGCCCATTCAACCCGGGGTTTAAACCCGGGCAATTTTTTAGGGGACCACTGTATTGTGCGGGGGGAGGGGGGTTTTTGGGGCAGGAGAGGTAGGGTGCAGGAAAGTGAACTTGTTGGGATGAAAAGACGGTGTGAGGGGGTCGGGGGCGGGGAACACAAGTAAAAAACAGGAAGGGATTTTTTTGAAAGATCGGGTAATGACAAGTTGAAGTTCTCATTAAAAAAATTCTGGCTGTAGTAATTTTTGTGTGCCCCGGGAATGAACGAAAAATGTTTTTTTAACATGAAAACAGAGTGAAGGGTTTTTGCCACACCCACATCGTGAAGTAATGGCGTTCATTCAAGACAGTTTCGGGGGGGGGGGGGGGGGGGACTCAAAAAGGAATTTAAACCAAATGGCTGTGACACTGTCAGTGACTTTTGGTGGGGGGTCTTTTAAAAGGAATCGAATGTGACAAAGTCGGGGGTTTTTTTATTGTGTGTTAAATTTTGACTCAAAGGAAAAGCATGAATGGGTATAAAAAACAAAAGCAGTATTTTTATGAAAGCATTGGTATTTTGGAAAAATAAGAATTCGAGACATGCATTTCGCTTGAATGTTAAGGACTTTTACCCAAACTAAGTAAAAGGGAAATTTTGTCTTTTTTGTTAAAATTGATCATAGTCTTTTTGAGACGTTTTTTGAATGTCCCCAACACCCCACTTTTCCCGGGTTACCGGTTTTTATAAACCGCATTAAGTTTACAAAGCAAGGAAAAAGATCGGGGGGAATTGTTCCAAATTTAAAAAAAGAGTTTATTCAAAAATTTTAGGAAATTTAAAACGACCACCCCCCTTCTTCTGTTTCTGTTGATAAGAGTGGTTTGACCCTTTAAGAGAACATTTTTAAAGTATGTACTAAAACCCACCTGAGGGTCACCTTTTTAATAACATTTTGATGTTACGGTGTTGAGAATTGAACAATGTCTTTTTTGATTTCATGTTGGAGTTAGATTATTGGGGTTTTGGATTCAAACGGGGGATCTAAAAATAAACTTCTAAAATTTTTCCTGATATTATGATTTAATGTGAAGTTGTAACTTTCTTCATGATCTTCTGATCTGGGAGCCAAAGGAAATTTTGGTGAGAATGTACTTTAAAAAATATGGGAAAAAATTTAATTTAATTTGGGACAGTTTTAGTCTATGTATTCTAAAAAAAGTGTGCAAGGGGGGTATAGATGGAAATTTTTTTCTTACAATCGGGGCAGGAAACTGTCAATGACTACTTTTTGCTGTCTAAGGAAAGTTTGTTATTGTTTTTCTCGTGTAAATTGTTTGGCGGAGAGAAAAAGTTGATCAATTTTCCCTTTAACGCATTAAAATTTAAATTGAAAAGAAAAATTCAAGGGGGCTACCTACCGGTGACAGTTTCTGAAAATTTGTGTGGGGTAAGTTTAGGAACAATATTGTCAGAAAATGTTACTGACGAAAAATTTTTTTTGAACCGATGGGGCCCTTAGCCTGAAAGATTTTAATCAATGGGGCCCTTTAGGGGATTTAATGATGCATCAAAAAACGGCGTATGAAAAAGAAAACAATTACAAAAAAACAAAAAAGTGGTGATTTTGGTTTAGGGGGGAAGGTAAACAAGCAAAAGAAAGCAAAACAACGTTAACATTTTTAGAAAATCAAAGAGAAAATGACGTGAACATATTGCAAGCAAAACGAGAGCATAAACATCTAATAGATAGAAAAGAAAAACGTAAAATGATTTAAAATTGGAAAGGGTTTTTTCTTTATAAAAAAATCAAAAAAAATTTTTGGGGGAAAAGTACATAAAGTGTCCAAAAAGAAAACAAATACATAATAATTTAACGTTGAGATTGTTTTAACCCCTTTTTAAAAGGGGTTTCTTGAAAATGGAAGAACTAGAGAGTGTAATAAAGAAGCTAAGAGCTTTTAAAAAAAAATTTTAAAAGTTTTAAAAAGACTTTAACACATGAACCGCCAATCAAAAGAAGAATGTTATTGCTGTTAGAAGGTAAGAACGGTAAATCTGCAGGCCCAGATGAAATTATAGGGAAATGTTGAAACATGGGGGGATCGATTTTTGATTTTTTCGTAAAAAAATTTAATGGTTGTTTGATAAGGGGTTTTCCCCCCAAAAACGGACAAATCTTTGTAAAACCTTTTTTTTTAAAAAAGGGGACGCGATTTTCCAGGGAATTTAGGGGATATATTTAGGTACGGGATTAAAAACTTATACAACATAAATGCAAATTCAAAAAGGGGGGACAGAATTAATTTGACGGGGAATATCAGGGAGGGTTTTTAAAAAGGGGGGTTCACGTTTTACCATATGTTTTCGTTGTTGCTTGGGGCCAGAAGCAATTTTTTTAAACCGCAAAAATTTTATGTAGCCTTCATCATTTTGAGAAAACTTTGATTCCCATAACAGGGCACCTTTTTTGGCCCAACTCTTTAGAAAGGGAAAAAGGCAAAATGTTTCGTTGATTCATAGCAGGGGATCTAATGTTAAAACCAGAATTAATGGGTTCCATGCTTTCAGATTTCTAACTGCCACGTGGGAGTGAAACAGGGGATTTTGGCAGTCCCGTTTTGTTTTCCTTTTTTTATAAAAAAATTACATTAGAAGTTATTAGGGGGAAAGGGGAAAAACCCGGGGCTTTTTTTTCGTCAGATATTTTTAAATTTCATATTTTCTTTTGGCTGAATGTTGTTTGCTGCTAAACTGTTTTTCTTTCAAAAACAATTTATAATCTGATAAACAGCTCAGCTCTCCACTAGGGGTAAATTTGGGAAAAAAAAATATTATTTTTTTCAGAAAAGGGGGTATTTTGGAGCTGAGAAAGTGGGGTAGCAGGACGTGGCCCGTTGTTAAAGTTTAAAAAAACCTAGGGAAATTTGTTTTTTCAACAATATTGGTTTTGTTTTTGGGATTTCGAAATTTTAAATAGTAGACTAAAAAAGCTTTTTCGTCATTTCACAAAATTAATTTTGTTTAAAATACCTTTGACGTCCTTTTGAAGATTTTCGATTTACAAATTCAGCCGATTTTTCAGTCGGGGGGCAGAGGATGGGGACTTGTAATGCGGCCCGAATAGAAAAAGGTTCACTTTTTGCCCAAAAGATTTTTGGGGTAAGAGCGAACTCCTAATGACTTTTTTTAAAGGAGAGACAACAGATACCCATATAAATTTAATTAGCTGAAAGTTAAAGTTTTTTTTAAAAAGACAAGAAGGAGGAATCTAGGCTACCCCAAAACTTTCAAAATTTTTTATATTAATATACGGGAAAGAAAAATTGGGTTACAAAGTTTTGTTGTAAACTAATTTGTTTGGTTTTTTGGATAGTAGGCTTTAAACCAAGGTTTTTGGGGGATGCAGATTTCTGCAAGTTTTAGGAAATTTTATTTTAGTAGTGGGAAAGTGGGACCCATATATGATAGTGAAGGTTTTTTGTTTACGAACGTTTTTTTAATGGCCGAGGGGAAAAATTATTTACTATGAAATTTTGATAGGATTTTTAATATGCATTTAAAGAGGTTTTATTTGGGATTTTTAAAAACGCAACACGCTTTCTTACAAAACAATAGTAATGCTGACTTAAAATTTCCCTCTGCAAAAGGAAAAAGAAGATATGTTCATTTTTGTCTTATGTTGTCCTTTTTGAGGACTTAAAACACAGTTATACCTAGTAAAATTTTTGGGGATCCAAATAAAATTTTGTTGCTTTTATGGCAACGAGCAAACAAACTGTGAAAAAAACTGTCCATTTATTTTTCAAAGCATTCAAAATTTCGTTCTGTTTGGTTTCTTGTTTTGATCTAAAAGTTTTAATTGCATTTGTGTATAGAAGTTTTTGTACCCCCCCAGAGGGCAAAAGGGCCCATACTGAATAAACTTTCCGTTTCCGTTTCTCTCCCCCCCCTCCCCCTCTCTTCATCTCTCTCCTCTCTCCTCTCCTCCCCCTTCTCTCTCCTCCCTTTCTTCTCCTCTCCTTCTCTCACACA
>CM031617.1:79204-86228 GCA_018398815.1 Conus ventricosus
CTCCTTATCGTTGGTCGTGAAAGGGTGGGGGGGAGGGGATAATATATATATATATATATAAATATATATATATATAATAATATAATAATATATATATAAATATATATATATATATATTATATATATTGTTTATATGGTGTGAATATGTTGCCCCCATCCCCCCCTCCCCCTCCCCCAGTTAGTACGTAAACCCATCCCTTCTTCCCTCCACCCTCATAGCATCAACACCTTAAAGTAACATGTACCAACCCACCACTTCAATCTCAGCCCACAATAATCCTCCCACTATACACACACATACTACCTTATCTCCCACTGTTCACCTCACACAAACTTATAGCTATCTTATTATGCATTATTATCATTATTATTTTTTTAATTTTTATATTTTTATTTATTTTTTTAATTAAAAAATAATAATAATAATAATTATTATTTTTTTAAATGTTTCTTTTATTTATTTATTGATTATTACAAAAATGTATTTTCTAAATATAATTTCTGTATCATGCTTTCGTTACCTTAACCTTCACTATCGTTGTTAGCAGTAATCATTCAGTAATACTAATTGCTATATTGATACTCCCACTAGCATGGACATCACCATCGCCTTCGCCTCTGGGACTGTTGCCACGGCAACCCTGCTGCTTAAGAATCCTCTAAACCCACTCTCCTTTCTCCCATACCCATACTTATGACACCAAGATTGATCTTGTCCCCCCCCCCCCCCCCCCCCCCCCCAATATTTTGACCATTAATAGTATTCCTATCAGTAATATTATTATCATCATTACGACTTTGACTCACTCACTATTTCCCTTCCAACAGCCTCGTTCTCAATCAACGCCTTCCTTCCTTGCGCTGAACCTAAGCGATACTGAAGCGATCAAAGCTAAGTGAATTTTCGTTGTTTTATTCGTTTAATATCACCCGACGAAGACCTAAGAGTCGAAACGCTTGTGTTTTGTTTCTTGTGACTCGTTGTCCACGTCTCAGGGCGGTTTCGCAAACATTATTTCAGATTTGTTTAGTTTCGTTCAATGTACATACCCCTTGAGTACGGTCCTTGGCCTTATATCTGAAATAAAAAAATTGAGTCTAGAGTCTTAGAGTCTCCTCTCTCTCTCTCACTCTCTCTCCTCTCTCTCTCATCTCTCTCACTCTCTCTCATCTCTTATTTAGTTAGCAATAATCTTGTGTATTAGGCCTCTCGTTTCACAGAAGTAGTGTAGCATGCGTAATAATGGACGTATCCCTTCCGAGTGACGTCAAGCGTGATGAAACCGAAAGTTTCTTCTAAAGAAATTTTGTCCACAATCGAGGTACATCTGATCTATGACCACTACGGCTTGTTGTCATCTGGTGTGTGTGATGTGTGTGTGTGCGTGTGTGTTGTGTGGTGTGGTGTTGTGTGTGTGTGTGTGTGTGTGTGTGTGTGAGTGTGTGTGCGGCGTGCGTGAGTGCGTGCGTGCGTGCGTGCGTGCGTGCGTGCGTGCGTGCGTCCGTGCGTGCGTGTGTGTAGTGTGTGTGGTTGTGTGGAGTGTCTGTGTGTGTGGCACGCGTATGCACTCTATGAGTCAGTAAACACACACAAAAGTCTCTCTCTGAATCTGTCCTCTGCTCTCTCCTCCCCCCCTCCCCCCTCTCTCTCTCTTGAAAGACAACGCTAAAACGCTTGCACCAGCACTCGAACAGTCACACTGAGGTCACTGGCAATCACCGCCATCGCCAACTACTACAGACCTTCAAACCCTTATTGGATACTGACCCTATCACTTTCATCTCCTCCCCCCCCCACCCCCACCTTTCCTTCCCCTTCTGCCAACCCTCTTCCCCATCAACACCAATCCATGTATGTACACACCACTACCACTGGCCACCATCAACACCAACCCATGTATGTACACACCACTACCACTGGCCCCCATCAACACCAATCCATGTATGTACACACCACTACCACTGGTCACCATCAACACCAATCCATGTATGTACACACCACTGGCCCCATCAACACCAATCCATGTATGTACACACCACTGGCCCCCATCAACACCAATCCTTGTATGTCGACACCACTACCACTGGCCCCATCAACATCAATCCATGTATGTACACACCACTACCACTGGCCCCATCAACACCAATCCATGTATGCACACACCACCACCACTGGCCCCATCAACACCAATCCATGTATGTACACACCTCTACCACTGCCCCATCAACACCAATCCATGTATGTACACACCACTACCATTGTCACCATCAACACCAATCCATGTATGTACACACCACTACCACTGGCCCCATCAACACCAATCCATGTATGTACACACCTCTACCACTGGCCCCATCAACACCAATCCATGTATATACACACCACTACCACTGGCCCCATCAACACCAATCCATTTATGTACACACCTCTACCACTGGCCCCATCAACACCAATCCATGTATGTACACACCACTGGCCCCATCAACACCAATCCATGTATGTACACACCACTGGCCCCATCAACACCAATCCATGTATGTACACACCACTACCACTGGCCCATCAACACCAATCCATGTATGTACACACCACTACCACTGGCCCCATCAACACCAATCCATGTATGTACACACCTCTACCACTGGCCCGCATCAACGCCAATCCATGTATGTACACACCACTACCACTGGCCCCATCAACACCAATCCATGTATGTACACACCACTACCACTGGCCCCCATCAACACCAATCCATGTATGTACACACCACTACCACTGGCCCCATCAACACCAATCCATGTATGTACACACCTCTACCACTGGCCCCATCAACACCAATCCATGTATGTACACACCACTGGCCCCATCAACACCAATCCATGTATGTACACACCACTACCACTGGCCCCATCAACACCAATCCATGTATGTACACACCACTACCACTGGCCCCATCAACACCAATCCATGTATGTACACACCACTACCACTGGCCCCATCAACACCAATCCATGTAGTACACACCTCTACCACTGGCCCGCATCAACGCCAATCCATGTATGTACACACCACTACCACTGGCCCCATCAACACCAAATCCATGTATGTACACACCACTACCACTGGCCCCCATCAACACCAATCCATGTATGTACACACCACTACCACTGGCCCCATCAACACCAATCCATGTATGTACACACCTCTACCACTGGCCCGCATCAACGCCAATCCATGTATGTACACACCACTACCACTGGCCCCATCAACACCAATCCATGTATGTACACACCACTACCACTGGCCCCCATCAACACCAATCCATGTATGTACACACCACTACCACTGGCCCCATCAACACCAATCCATGTATGTACACACCTCTACCACTGGCCCCATCAACACCAATCCATGTATGTACACATCACTGGCCCCCATCAACACCAATCCATGTATGTACACACCACTACCACTGGCCCCATCAACACCAATCCATGTATGTACACACCACTACCACTGGCCCCATCAACACCAATCCATGTATGTACACACCACTACCACTGGCCCCATCAACACCAATCCATGTATGTACACACTCTACCACTGGCCCCATCAACACCAATCCATGTATGTACACACCACTACCACTGGCCCCATCAACACCAATCCATGTATGTACACACCACTACCATTGTCACCATCAACACCAATCCATGTATGTACACACCACTGGCCCCATCAACACCAATCCATGTATGTACACACCACTACTATTGTCACCATCAACACCAATCCATGTATGTACACACCACTGGGCCCATCAACACCAATCCATGTATGTACACACCACTACCACTGCCCCATCAACACCAATCCATGTATGTACACACCACTGACCCCCATCAACATCAATCCATGTATGTACACACCACTACCACTGGCCCCATCAACACCAATCCATGTATGTACACACCACTGACCCCCATCAACACCAATCCATGTATGTACACACCACTACCACTGGCCCCATCAACACCAATCCATGTATGTACACACCACTACCACTGCCCCCACAAACACCAATCCATGTATGTACACACCACTGGCCCCATCAACACCAATCCATGTATGTACACACCACTACCACTGGCCCCATCAACACCAATCCATGTATGTACACACCACTACCATTGGCCCCCATCAACACCAATCCATGTATGTACACACCACTGGCCCCATCAACACCAATCCATGTATGTACACACCACTACCACTGGCCCCATCAACACCAATCCATGTATGTACAACACCACTACCACCGGCCCTATACAACACCAATCCATGTATGTACACACCACTGGCCCCATCAACACCAATCCATGTATGTACACACCACTGGCCCCCATCAACACCAATCCATGTATGTACACACCACTGGCCCCATCAACACCAATCCATGTATGTACACACCACTACCACTGGCCCCATCAACACCAATCCATGTATGTACACACCACCACCACTGGCCCCCATCAACACCAATCCATGTATGTACACACCACTACCACTGGCCCCATCAACACCAATCCATGTATGTACACACCTCTACCACTGGCCCCATCAACACCAATCCATGTATGTACACACCACTACCACTGGCCCTATCAACACCAATCCATGTATGTACACACCACTGGCCCCATCAACACCAATCCATGTATGTACACACCACTACCACTGGCCCCATCAACACCAATCCATGTATGTACACACCTGTACCACTGGCCCCATAAACACCAATCCATGTATGTACACACCACTACCACTGGCCCCATCAACACCAATCCATGTATGTACACACCACTACCATTGTCACCATCAACACCAATCCATGTATGTACACACCACTGGCCCCATCAACACCAATCCATGTATGTACACACCACTACCACTGGCCCCATCAACACCAATCCATGTATGTACACACTACTACCACTGGCCCCATCAACACCAATCCATGTATGTACACACCACTGACCCCCATCAACATCAATCCATGTATGTACACACCCCTACCACTGGCCCCATCAACACCAATCCATGTATGTACACACCACTACCACTGGCCCCATCAACACCACTCCATGTATGTACACACCACTACCACTGCCCCCCATCAACACCAATCCATGTATGTACACACCACTGGCCCCATCAACACCAATCCATGTATGTACACACCACTGGCCCCATCAACACCAATCCATGTATGTACACACCACTACCACTGGCTCCCATCAACACCAATCCATGTATGTACACACCACTGGCCCCATCAACACCAATCCATGTATGTACACACCACTGCCACTGGCCCCAATCAACACCAATCCATGTATGTACACACCACTACCACTGGTGACCATCAACACCAATCCATGTATGTACACACCACTGGCCCCCATCAACACCATCCATGTATGTACACACCACTGGCCCCATCAACACCAATCCATGTATGTACACACCTCTACCACTGGCCCCATCAACACCAATCCATGTATGTACACACCACTACCACTGGCCCCCATCAACACCAATCCATGTAGGTACACACCACTACCACTGGTCACCATCAACACCAATCCATGTATGTACACACCACTGGCCCCATCAACACCAACCCATGTATGTACACACACCACTACCACTGGTCACCATCAACACCAATCCATATATGTACACACCACTGGCCCCATCAACACCAATCCATGTATGTACACACCACTACCACATGGTCACCATCAACACCAATCCATGTATGTACACACCCACTGACCCCATCAACACCAATCCATGTATGTACACACCACTGCCACTGGCCCCATCAACACCAATCCATGTATGTACACACCACTACCACTGGCCCCATCAACACCAATCCATGTATGTACACACCACTACCACTGGCCCCATCAACACCAATCCATGTATGTACACACCACTGGTCACCATCAACACCAATCCATGTATGTACACCTCACTACCACTGGCCTTGGCACACACTCACCCGGCCACCACACGAGACTTCTTCTTCCCCACCCCTTCCCGTTCAGTCCTCCCTCCCCCCTCCCCTCCTGTGGTCCTCCTCCCACACCCTATCTCCCTCTCCCGCCCTCCACCTCCTCCTGACCCCTACCCCCTATCAATAGACACATGCCAGCATCTACATGGGCACACACACACACACACACACACACACACACACACACACACACACACACACACACACACACACACACACACACACGATACACAAACACGTATGCGCACACACAGACACATGGATAGATATACACATACCTACGTACACGCGCACACACACACACACACACACACACACACACACACACACACACACACACACACACACACACACACACACACACACAAACACGTATACACGTGCGCATGTGCGCGCATAAACCCGCGCACATGCACAAACATGCACGCGCACACGTCACACCAATGCTCTCTCTCTGTTTCCCCCCTCTCTCTCTCCACACACACACACACACACACACACACACACACACACACACACACACACACACACACACACACACACACACACACACACACACACTGGTACACCCATGCACGCGCAGAAACAAGCACGTGCACTCAACACACAAATGCTCTCTTCTCTCTCTCTCTCTCTCTCCTCTCTCTCTCTCTCTCTCCTCTCTCTCCCACACACACACACACACACACACACACACACACACACACACACACACACACACACACACACACACACACACACACACGGGTAAAACCACACACATGCATGAACATGCATCCACACACACGTCAAAAGTGCTCTCTCTCTCTCTCTCTCTCTCCTCTCTCTCTCTCTCTCTCTCTCTCTCTCTCTCTCTCTCTCTCTCTCTCTCTCTCTCTCTCGTGTCACCGCCACTCTGAATATTATCCGCAACACTGACAGTCATTAAAGTGACATGG